>CALSCE010000091.1:16627581-16652576 GCA_943593645.1 Bovichtus variegatus
ATTAAGACTCTTGATCTTTAGCAGTAGTCAGATTTTCTTGGGGTGTTCATTAAAACTAAGATCCTGGCTACGGCCCTGCACTGACTCCCTTTCCCACCTCCATACCTCCAGGTAAGGCACCCCTTTCTCAAAGGTCTGCGAGTAGTCTTGCAGGGCCCGCTCCTCCTCCAGGAACTTGGCGTCCCGTCCATCTCCTGCCGGCTGGAAGAGGCCATAGTTGTAGACGTCCCACAAGGACTCACTGAGGGAGCAGATGATCTGCTGCTTAGCGCTCCACACCATGCAGTCCTGGTCAAACTGGAGACACCTCTGACAGACACACAGAGAGCACATAATGTTTCTCTCACCTACACCTAGAATAAGGATTAATGGTTCATAAGGACAGTTTTTATCATATCAAAATTAAAGGGTCAATTCACCCCAAAAAGTGAAAATACAAATACAGAATAGTGTTATAATATAATAATGTTATAGAACTATTTGTAAGTTGTTACGCTCCACGTCAACCAGCGTACATTTTGTTTACATGTTCATACCTCAGTAATATTAAACCAATCATCACATATGATTCTGCATAGTGACATAACAGATGACTTTTACTTTTGATACGTTAAGTACATTTTGTTGATAATACTTCTGTACTGAATGCAGGACTTTTACGTAAACGGTCTGAATACCTGTGTGAAAAAGCGTGAGGCCTAATAGACGCTATAGCCTTACTTAGTCTATAATTGTTTCTCTGATCTTCTACTTTTTTTTCTCAAGAAATAGGATAATTCCTGCCTTTAACAGCTCTGTCTCTGAGAAAAGTCAATATCATTAAAACCGAAAATTAATTTCAGCTTTATTTAGTCGGTTTGGTTAAATATCTTGCCAATGGCATTTTATTACGATGGATTAATAATGTAGTATGACGGTTTCAACTTCAGTGGTTGAATGATGAATGCATGAGAATGTGGTGTGTGCAGAATATGAATGCATTACTTTTAAATAATTAATCCTCTGCCACATTCATGGCAATGAGATGACTTACACTGTCCACCCGTCTATTCAGCTCTATTTATTTTCACATCACTTTTCTCTTTACCCGGAATGAAGAGTGAATACTGGAATAAATATTTTTCTTTTGTATTTGTTCTTCTCCTTTGATCTATGCATGCATAATGTCACATTTGCACCACAATCAAGAAGATAAAGAACGATCTAGCATGAAGAGAAAAAGCTCCTTCGCCTCTTACTATATGTCTGTGTGTGATACACCAGAGGCTCACCGGCCTCAATGGGAAAAAAACCCTTAGATGCACAGTATCATGTGTATGTGGTATGCCTAACTAGATTTCACGGTGATTTGTGCACTGCCCATTTCCTCATATTATTACATTTCCTTGCATCTCCACAGGAAAACCATCTTTCTCGTCCTTTTCTTATTAAAGTCTGGAGCCGGAGGACAGAGCTGACCGGGCGTAGGGCTTAAACAACAAGGCTGCGAGGTCTGAATGAGATGTATGCATCAATGCTATTGTTCCATTTCAGAGAACTGTAAGTAAAATTGCACAGCTCAGCACACTTCCATGTCCCCTCAGCCCCCCCACACACACACACATCCACCCCCCACACACACACGCGCACACACACACACACACCCACCCCCCACACACACTAGGTTGCACTATTTAGTGTAGCCAACTCTATTGTCATGGCAACCAGTTCATTAGTGAATGCAGGCACCCGTTGCCGTAGCAATGTCTTGGGTGGTCCCCGGGAGGTAAACCACGTGACGAGGATGTACGTGTGTGTATAAGTGAGTTGTGATGTATATGTGTGTGTCTGTGCGTTCTTATGGTAGTGTAATTGTGCAGTGTTGAGTATTTCCACAGTGTGTGTGTGTGTGTGTGTGTGTGTGTGTGTGTTAAAATGAGAGATCGAGTGGCTAATCCCTGGGAGACGAGTGTAATGTATAGTATCCTGTATATTACCCATTGTTCTGTTTTATACAATCAAAGATTTCCTGAGATCTTTCTGGTAACACTTGTCCTCACTCAGAAGAGATATTTGGATCTTCACCGTGCCGTATTGTGGAAGTTGTAAATGCATATATCTTCCTTTTTACTTATTCATTCTCCACCTCTCCCTTCGTAGCATTTATTCCTTCCCCTCACTCTCTTTAACTAGCTCCTAATATTCACTCCCTCGTCTCATCTCTTCGAATTCAGCTCAATATTATTTCAGCTGCGAGGTTTGGGGTGCGGAGTATTTGTCAGTGGTGTGCAGAGCTGAATATGATGCCGGTGGCTGATGGAGACCTAAGAGCAACACAGATACCTTTCCACATATTCATTCCTTTCCAGTCACTCACTTCCCCAGCTCTCCCCAAACTCATTAAAAACCTATAAGATAATTAGCAATTACTGTTATATTGAGGGCAGATTAGCTGACATGTAGAACAGTCGGCATGTTCAGGGAGTTGAGAATGGAGAAAGGAAGATGGGGGGGGAAGGGTTATAGTGGGGCACCCATTATCACCTGGCTATGGCGTGTGTGGGCTGGCCAATTCTCACCTGCCGGCACCGCACAGTAGAGAGCTGCTGTAAGTGTGAATTGATACTGTCTTCAGTTTTGGAAACTAATTATGACCATGTCTGACCCAAGGCAGATGCTTACATGGTGTTGTTGACTAAATACGTCAAGCTCTGCGTTTTTTCCTACTGACTTTTGGGAATTATCCCGGGGCTGGTGGATGACTGGAATGAAAATGTTTTGAAATAAGAGATGCAATTGTCCATTTGTGCTCACACTATTTGGCTAATAAAAAAAAATGTTAAGGCATCAAGTACCCATGGGTCCTTCTCAGCAACTCATTTGAAACAGATGAAGAGTTGCTGCAGCGAAGCTGATGAAGAAGGTGTATTTAAAAATTGTTTAGTTTTGCCTGTAATCAGATCAGGATCAGTTAAGTTCACATAAGCAAAATGCCCCTTTGTCATAACATTGTAAAGTAGTCTGAGCTATCGTTATTTTCCTTAAGCTCTGTTTGTTGAATAACAGTGTGGGACTTTTACATATAAATGAACGTCCCATACATTCAAACCCTTGCCAAATGAGTTCACACAATGCTGATTAAGGCCAGGGAAAGCTCTCTGTATTTTACAGTAGGTGGCAACATTCCCGCGCTGGCGCACCTATGCCTGCAGGTGAACTTGCTGCACCCCCCCCCCACCCCCCTGGAGCTTTCTCTTCAAGTCTTCCCATGCAAAGTTATCATTCCTCTGAACATTTGAAACGTCTGAAAGTTTCTTTTTTTATCTTCAGATTTCACTCCAGAAACTTAGCGTACGCATTCTCCTAGCTGCTGCTCGGTCGCCATGGTCTCTCCCATAAGGTAATTACTCTCGCTGCCAGAAGGGGGAGACAAAGGTTCTGCACTCCAGCTTTAAAGCTATCTGTCTCCCTCTCTGAGGCAGTAATACCAGAGAGAATTGGCTTGAACTACTTCCTCATTTGGAAAGTCCTCCATTCAGTGCACTGTTTGTGAGGGACAGTTTTTTTTTTTTTTTACATAGGTTACCAGACGTTAAATGTTTGATTTTGATTGAGCTTGACACCATTTTTGCGAACTGGCCTGTGCTCCATCTTTTTTTTGTCTGCCTCGACTTTACTGAATCTTTGGATTCTACTTTTTGTATATTTATATCAGTTACAGATTAGGGGTCTTGGGAGTTTTGCATGTGTAGGTGTCTTTGTTTCATGAAATGTTTGCATATGGTTGGCGTAGTGTTTTCGAGAACATGCACCTACTGTTTGTTTGATGTCGGGAATCCCAATGCGGAACACCATCATGGTCAGGAAAGTGTCCTCCATGGGAGCCATTGTGGTCATGCTGCGCTCCATGAGAGCTCGTCTCTTCTGCAGCGCATTCAGGCCTGCATGGTGAGGCTGCTGATTGGCTGCGATGACATGATGCTGTTGCTTAATGGCTGGTTGATGATACATCAGGGCTTGATTGGACATGTATGCGATACCCCTGTTGCCCAGGTTGCCCGGCCTCAGGGGTCGGTCTGCTCTCTGTCTACCGACCACAATGGCTGCTGGTTTCACCATCTCGCCACCTTTCCCTTCCCAGGATTGTCGTCCTCCCGTCATTTCCTTCTCCTCCAGACCCTCTAACCCTCCATTCTCCATGTCACGTTCATCTTCCCATTCTCTGTTTTCTCTTCCCTGCTCCTCTTCCTCCTCCTCATCCTCCCCATCTTTGTCATCCTGACCGGGATAAAAGTGCTCGTTATTTTCCAGCATCCTTTGCTGTGTAGGGGTCACTGCAGAGAGGGCTGAGTGACATAGCTGTCATGGAGATAAAACATGGCTATCCCATGAGACTGGCTTCATCCTTAGAAACATGCTGTGGGAAACAGGCAGAAAAGTAAACTTTGGTCATTTAACTCTTACATTGATTACATTGATAGAGTGAACTTAGCAAAATTAGAAAGTATGTAAAAAGACACGTGCAATAATAGAAAAACTAGCCACCGGCAATGCTAATAAGTCCACATGTGTGAATGAGCACACAGCTGGTCCACATTTTCCATTTAGCCACTGGGAATGCATCGGGGAATAGCAGGCTGATGAAAGACAGGCTATATATAAACTCTATGAATTTGCATCACAGGTTCCTTGCAGAAGAGAGTGAGTTGGATATGAAATGTAGCTTCACATGAGGTCAAGATCATTGCTACTTTGTGGTAAAGGATCTGAACTATGTCTGAGGCACAACCCAGGCCTAACAGCTACATGTGAGCTCCTTAAAAGAAAATTCCACCCTCAGACACTTGCACACTGTTAAACATCGTCAGTCTTTGATGTTCATTGCGATGCTGGTGGGATTTTTTGTGATGAGGTGTTGTGGTTGACCTCTCGGCGTACTCACGGTCCCTCCACCTGCCTTCATCACGCCAACATGGTTCAGTGATGTCATACTTTGTGACAACTTAAGAAACATGCCTGAACTTGTGCAGCTATAGCAGCCGTAATACAGCTGGAAGTATATTCCAAACCAAAAAAAAAGTTGGTTTATTTGCATAAGCAAGGTTATGGATTTTCAACAAAAAGCATTGATAGTTGTTGTTGTGTAGAAACCTTATGGCTGTATCTGTAAATAATGTGGGGCTGTGTGTTATCAGTTTACTTATTCTAGTACAATATATTTATAGCTTTGAGGAACTTGCGCATCCTAGCTACTACATACATCTACGGTATGTTCCTTCCTTAACTTGTAAGCTTTTCCAACCAGCCTGAACACCATTAAATGAGAAGACCCGGGGGCTTGTTTCAAGAAGTAGGTTATCTGGCTAACTTAGCATTAGTCTACGTTCCAGATTTAAGGGGCTTTTACTCAGCAAAAGTATCCTTATACTGTAACTCTGTGAACCCACTTCGAGGAAGCCACATCTGAAAATAATGGCATTTGCTCAGTGTGCAGGTGGTTACATAGTTTGAGAATATGCCAAATTCAATTTAATTATGATTTTCTGCTACTAATTTAACTGACATTACTTGAAAAGTATCTTGACATTGTGTAAAGTCTTCTGCATTTGGCCAGTTATTTGCTGGTAGAATAAATGACTTTCATACAATAAAATTGACCTACAAATACCCCTTGCATCACCAACTATTTTAAAACATTTGAAAGTGTCTTAGGGTGGATTTTTTGCTTAAAGATCGTTTCATTGCTTCAGTGTGTTTCAGATTGGGCATACTGGCGCCTCCATATGTTCTGTCCTGGTTTTTCTGTGGTAAAGTGTGGCTACAGGGGCTTTGCCATCATGCAGATCTGGACCATTGCCAACAGCCGCTTTAATGATGGTGAATGACGCAGGGAATCTCCCACTGTCTCATTGGCAGTTTGGTGCTCTGACTATCAGAAGAGCTGGGAGTCTGAAATAGATGGGTATCAGGACAGATGGAACTCAATAAAATATCAGATGGAATTAGGACACAGATCTAAACTCATTAAATCACATATTACCAACATGCAGATACTAAATTAGATTTGAGTAAAATATGTAGAAAACATGGTGCCGATGACGGTTAAAAGGGCCTTAAATTATCTATGACTTTTGACTTATCAACCTCTATCGGTGACCAAGGACATCGACAGGTGTCTGGCACAGCGTACAGTGGCCTTTAATCGACATGAATAATAATGTAGAGATGAAGAAGCTAGCCAATAGCCAGAGGATCCAACAGAAACATTTGATGAAGAGGTCGTAGAGTATACCCATATTCAAGGACTGCTTTGCTTTTTTTGTCTCACAAAATGTGGTTGCTGGTTAGCCAACGCTGGCTCCATCTCTGATTGTTGCAAAGTTGAAAATGTGTGTCTGCATGTCTTTGTACTTGACCAAATATCCTTGTAATTAATAATATTCCTTGAAGAATAAACACCCCAGGTGATGGGGGTTGGCTGGTTGATTGAGCTGAGTCAGCTCTGGCATTAAGTGAGGTCAGGGATTAGAATTAGGCTCAGGATTTTGGTTATTGGTTAGTCAACCTTTTTGGCTTGCAACCCCTTGCAATCTGTTCACAATTCTCAAAAAAAAGATTTGAGAAAAGTCTGAAAACAAGATTAACTTTGGGTTGCAGAAATATTTTGCAGAAATATTTTGTACTGTACCTGTACTGTTTTTCAACCGCCTTGATTTATATTGGGCTCAATTTCAGGGAAATGGGATCAATCAATTTTTAGACCTTGTGAAAATATGAAGATTAAAAGCTTTTGACCTAGAAATTGGTCAATATATATACAACACCTTGGCTGTCCTGCAGCTATGTACTATTATGGTTTGTTTCATGCAATGGAACAATACAAATGACAGTTACTGTACATTTCAAGATAACCATATTTCAAATGCCATGATTATAAAGTCAGCAGTGTTTGGATGATTGACCGGATATATGTAAAACAATCCAAGCCTGGTCTGTTTATGCCTCACTGGCCAAAAGGAAGTCTGCTTGTTGAGCATTTCTGTGAGAAATAGCACAGAGGGAAGAGGACTGGCTGTGGTCGATCCCCCAAGATGCTCTGAGAGTGACAGGGTGGTTCACTTCAACACAAACACAATGTCCGTCACACAGAAAGACGAGAAAACTGAAGGATGGTTGGAGACATTTTTTTAACCAGTTAAGAAAAAACTAACCACTAACCACTTACGATACATTGGTGGAAAAATGATAAATTAATAAGCAATGTGAGGTATTAAGGTATTCTAAAGCTGGCAGTAAATGTAAGGGTCTCAGTGTCTATCAATATAAGAGAGCTCAGCTGTCACCAATGGCCTGTATTCGGAGGGAATAGCACTCAACAGGACTTTATGATTTACTTGTTCAAAATATATGTATCACATTCAGGCAGAAAACCTCTCCAATCAAAAGCTGACAAAGCGCAGCGTGTTAACACTCACAAGGTTTTGGAGATTAACACTATCATTCAAGTACACCAGGAGGGAATAGAGGAGGTTGATTTATGAACAAAGCCTCATCAAATATTGAACAACATTGAGTCTGTACTAGGCAAGATAAGGAACTCGAAGGACAGGCTGAGAGTAGACGGGAGCCTAATAATTGGGATGTAAAAGTGAAAGGGGAATACACAAGAGAGAAACACAGAGAGAGTTGTAGTTTGCATAAAGCAGAGTAATCAGATTGAGAGAAAAAAGAGGGGGGTTAGAGGACGGCCGTGACTGGAAGAGGAATGAGAGCGAGTGGAGGATTCAGCCAAAATCCACAGTAACGTGAGGATGAAAACAGGATAAAAGGAGGGATGCTGTAGACTTATGTTTAAGTCTGAAAGCTGACAGTCAGCCTGTACAGTTCATCACGGACGTCACAACTCGTCTCGTCTTCGCCTTCACTCAACTCCTCCGCTCTGCCTCGACAACACCTCAGTTTTTGCTCTTTTTCCACCGGCTGTTCAGCTCTCCTGTCCCTGTGCTGGCCATCAGCTCTCCAACTAGTCTTGAGTTGTCTATCCCCTGGGAGAACGGTGGTGGCAGAGAGGAATGAATTTCACTTTCCTCACAGAACAGTCTTTCTGCATCTTCTGTCAGAGGCAGAAAACTCATTTCTCACTGTCTTACACTGAATCTCTTACTCAGCCACTCACTTGAACTGTTTTTCAATATGACTTATTGGCTTATTTGCATTTTTCTCTGACATTCTGAGGTCAGAGGAAAATGGTCAGGGCACCCTGCACCTTTTAAGTACTAAATCCTGTGTTGCGCAAGGTTTATGATTCAAATGTTTTGCTCATGTTATCACTGTACTTGTTCTATTAAAAGTCTTCTCAAAGTCTAACAGTGTGAGGTAGTCAGCTGTTGTGCATCACAGCTTGTGCGCTTGTCTATGACTGCAATCTGCTAAAGTCAGTCTGCAAATGTGTGATGCAAAAGATATTACAGTCGTTTTCTAATGAGTTCTTAATGTATCCCTAGATGATGAAAGTAGGGCTACACCGAATGTTTGTTTGTTTTTACATTCAGAGCTGCTATTGGAGCTTTCGAACGAAGCTCGAATGTCTGTCATCCTATTGTATGATGTCGTCACCGTAAATAGAAAGATTTGTTGTCATCGTGGTTGTATAAATGTAATTGATGGTGCTTTTAGATTCCTGCTAGACCACCGCGCTAATACAGGTGCATGCCTCTCTTTGTGTGTGCCGTGTGCCGTGCTGAAAGCGGGAGAGCATCAGTGCATTAGGACGGGATCTCCTAATGGACAGTATGAACAGGAAGAATGATTACAGAGAGCAGAAATGTTCATATGGGAACATTGAAGTGGTTTCGCTACTGTGACAAAAAACTGTGAACCTATCCTTTAACACCTAAACATACGCTACATTATGTCATTTTGTCGTACTCTTCTCCTGATCTCATGAGCTCCTGTCTCAAAACTTGGATACAAATTTCAACAGTCATCCAACGTAAGAGTAGAAAACAGGGACGTCTGAAGATTTCACGAGTTGGCAAGTCGATCGACTCATGGGAGACCAGAGAGAAGCTTGACTTCTGATGAGTAGAAGCCATGTGGAGACTCAGAGAGAGGACTTCAATAAATCTGGGCCGACGTGGATCCACAGACCGTAAGGAAATGGAGTGAGAGCAAGATGAAGAATCAGGAACTGATTAATCATGATAACGAGGACAGAGATGGATAGTATCCCTGAGCACCTGGAAAGCTAAGATGGATGGATAGATTTGCAGAGACAGGTCACTGATATCTCTCGCCGCCATTAGTCTTTGCGTTTCCTGAGATCTTTTCTGTACATCTTGCTTTTTGCAAATCGCAGCACGGTTGCAATAATTACTTTGGGGCTCATTTAGTCCTTGGTGTACTGTATAAACAAAACAATATGCACGGTTTGGCCAACAAGTCAAACTAAAGTTTACTGCGATGCAAATTATGCACAATGAAAAATAATGTTGGATTCGTTGGACCAATTTTGATGTGCCATCCTGTTTTTTCTGGGCATTTTAAATGATACATTACAGTATGTATTATCTACTGTTAAACTATCTTACTGTCACTGCTCTGTATAGTTTGCTGTGAGAGTGTTGCCTGTGTGCTGCAGGGCCGCAAGGCTTTCTCCTCTTCTTTTGGCCAGTCATAAATGAATATCCAGTCCCAGCACAATGTACTATAACAACCTTATGGACGGTCAGTTTAGCTCATACTCATATTTCCTCTTTTTGTCAATCTCTCTGTCTTCCTCTCACTCTCTCCCTATGTAGGACAGAGCATGTGTATAGATATATTTTCAGTGTATCGGTCCCCGGAAACTAGAATTGGAGATCATCCAAGGAACAGATTGTCCCACTTTTGCGTCCTGCGAAAGTGGAGCGGCCAAGTTCTGTCCTCTAGATCCCTCTCTTTCACTGGGTCTCCACCCTTCAGCCTCTTTCACACCGTCAGTGACGAGGAACCGTCAAGAACGCTCGAGGCCTTCTCCAACACAGGATGGATGGGATGAGTCGTCACTGAACAAGGGGAGAGGGCACTTGGTTTTATATGAGTGGTGCATCACTAGCCTTCAGGTCTGGGGGTGGTGCTCTGACGTAGGAGTTCAAGGGGAGGGAGGGCTAAGCTGGGGTATGATAAGTGGGTACCCTATTGTGAAATCTGAGGTGCAATACATTGAATAAATAAATGTTTTTATTCTTATTTCTGTATCTAGCACTTACATTGGTTTGGCTGATTTGAAGCTTTCGTTCTGCAGTTAAAGTGATTTCACCTGTTTGAAGCTGATGTACTTGTAAGATTCTCGCAGTTCGGAGTCGTATCCTCATGATTGTTTGCACTTATTGCAAGTCGCTTTGGACAAAAATCGTCAGCTAAATGTAAAGCAACGATAACCCTACGTTCTCTAAAACATATACATATTATATTAATATTATTTATTGAGGAATTGTATTTATTTGTATGCTTTCCCGTTGCGATGACGGGGCTTGGCATTCAAGCGGTAATTCAATCTGCGCTTGATAAGATCTGATGAAATGCAAGTGCTTAGCTGACAATCACGGCGCCCTTCATTCATTTTACAGGCAGGTCACAATACCAGCAATAGATTCATCCTGCATGCACCCAAAGATTCTGGCATTTCCCTCAGCGGGGGGAGAAATTCCCTTATCCAACGGAAACAGACGCCTGTTAGTCAATTGCATTTCTGATGTTAATCAAGCAAAAAATGATAACCCTGCTAATCATTAATTAAGTGGATGATTAAATTAATTACTCCCAGCTCTCCATTCCACAATAAACATCCTGATCCTTTGATGTGCGTTCCAACTCGATCCGCCCCGTCGCCACTTCACGAGGGAAGATCTTTTTAAAGAAAAAGGGGCCACGGCTTACTTCATAGGTTACACACCACTCACTCGTGTGCTTGCGCAAACACACGTACTGTGTGATGGCACACACAGTTTGAATCTTGAAGCAGCACTCATCTGTCCTGAATGCCTCGCAGAAAGCAGCATTAAGTGCCAGACCAGTCAGCTTGAGCTTGGCTGGCGGTCTCGTGTAGATCAAAGTGGGCTATCTTTCCCCTCAGACTGGATATAATTGGGTCAGGTGGAGCGTGCGCTGAGGGCCTAGCTTGGGCTAAACTTGGCTGGATGGGCTGGGAGACCTCAATGCAGCTCAGATTGAGGAGTGAACATCCCCAGCGCTATTTTTGAGACGTCCCCTTTCAAGTAAACATCGTTTGATACAGTAGCTAAAGCATTTTTGTCCGACTACACAGCAGAAATCCCTAAATCAGGGTTTCTCAACTTTTATGTTTTCCGGCCCATGTTGTCATTTTCATGTTTGAGCATTTTCATGGACCGAAGTGATTTGGATCTTAGTATAGCATAGATTTGTATGTATTTCCAAGCTCTGAATGGATAATATAGAAAGATTTAATGGATGCCGTGTCGAATATTTTATTAAAATACTATTGCCGTGCCCGTTTGAAATGGGCCGATTGCTTGGCCGCGGTATTGCTGATTACAGCGTTCTCGAGAAAAGCTCATCTAAACAACTTGACACTGTCAAGCGGATGAACGTTACACGCCCTAACGAACTACTAATAAATATGTCCCTCAGATCCGACACTGCACTTCCTTGGGTCCTCAGCAACTCACCCGCCAAGTGTGAAGTCGATGTGATGAAGGGTTGACAGACATACAGACATACAGAGAATCCTTTCATTTTTAGTTCGATATCTATCAAATATTTCCGTTTTACAATTTGCATCCTTCATCCCCAAATCAAGTCGCCCCCCCACGATTGAAAACTCTGCACAACATATTATTTCAAACCATACGAACATGATTTCATTTGCACCTTCAGTCTTAATATAATATTAATGATGAACACTTAATGTCTTAGGATAATATCTCACGTTTGTTATTAGGGTTTTTATTGCAGTCTAATGCGCTAATCCATGTTGGCCAATATATGAGACACAATGTTCTTGTTATTGTTCAGTAATAAAGCGTTCCCTTCACGACAGCAGATCCCAGCCCCGTGTGCACAAGCAGCACGGAAACCGAACTTCGGTGTACGACACAAGTTTGTGAGGGTACACAACACCATATATCATGTCATCTGAAATATATGAAAAATAAGATGGTGCAATGCTGACGAGCCCAAAGGTAAAATACCTGATTTCAAGTTAATTAGTCATAAAAAACCAACTCCCCTTTCACTCCCCACAGGTGATATGACAGAAAGTGCATTAAAATGTCATGAAAACAGAGACTTCAAAGTCAACTGTGTGCCACAGGTTGCCTTCTGTTTCAACAAAAGAAGGAGGGAAGCGCAGATGCAGAGTCAAAACATATCTAATAAAACAGAGCATCTATACAATTGATGGTATCGAGTAACTTTTTCAAGGGCATCTTTTACTTTTTATACTTTTTATACTTTTTATACTCTTTATACTTTTTATACTCCTGACTAAAGACCTCAGGCCTCAAACACAATGAAAGCAGGCCACAGACAAACTAGTCAGACACACGGAGATGAGCGCAGGATTAAGGCTTTAGGGTGGATTTTATGGCAGATAAACAGCCACAAATAGACCGTCCACTAGTGACAGTTTCACTTACCTTGCACGTCCATTGACATAAAGGTAACACTGAGAGACAAAAGTCAACAAGATACTAATAAATGCTGTTAGACATGGCTGACAAAGTGAGGACCATGTCAATGCCTGTCAGGCCCTGTTACAGTTTGTCCACCTACCATGTAATTGGGTGTAATTGGCAGACAGACCCTTCATTCTTAACTTTATACTCTACTTATGACTATTACACTGCTATTGCCGCTTTATACTTTGGATTTTCTAATAAGCCTTTTCTCTAAACCAGTAACATTTATAACATTGAACCAAGAGGGAAAGAGAAAGTGTGAAGAAATCCTAAAATACATGTCGTTTTTCGTACCAAATGGGACCATCACCTGGAAAAGAGCATCTGTATAGAAACCAAGGTTGGATGTTGTACAGGAAAAGCAATGAGGCTATTAAATGTTTACTTTCCATCCAAGATGTTTTGTGGAAAGCGGGTTCTTTACACCTGCTCTCGACTCTAAATCAGATCTACACTGCCTTGTTACGACCCTAAACTGAGCCAAAAATGACCAGCTAAGGGTCCATCTGACCCAGCAGCCCTCAAAGCTAGATTACACCAGCAAACAGTGAGGTTAATGAGGTGAGACCATCATAGCTAAAGGTGTATGATCACACACTCATCTTGTGATGTATTACTCCTGTTTGCATGTCTAATGATGATGATGATGGACATACTTTAGACGCTAACTGGTGTCCTGTTTTAAAAAGCTGCCAGTTACACAGTAGTGTCTCTGTAATCAGTGCATCTAAAATCCCGTTGTTGCTTTCCGACCCGTCTATGCAGGAATTAACTTGAAGCTGTGTTCAGAAATTGTAAAGCTAGAGCTATTTCAGTTCTTCATAATAGCGGATGTGTTGTAGTTTTCTGGCTTCTGTTTTCATGGCTTATGGCAATCCTCCAGATCTTTCCCCTGGGGGAAATCTCCCTGTATGTAATAATGAAAAGCCTGCAGAGTCAGGGGAAACAGCTTTTCTCTCGCATCCCATCTTAATGAGCACAAAAATGAGACGATATCTGTTTCACAAATAACAATTAAGAAGTTCATTCAACAATCTAATTAGATGATATATTTTATTCCAACATGAACTAAACTTCTCAAGGTTACTTGATAATGTCATTGTAAATGTCAGACAGAAGACGGGGTCGTCTGTGGCATTTGCTTGCGCAGATTTTGTCCTTGATTTAAAAGCTGTGTGCATTTGAACGGGCACATGTGTGTACTGTGTTTTTCCTTTTAAAATATATATATTTTTTATAGCTCCATACAGCTGTAGCCCAGTTTAATACTCCCATGGGACTGATGTAAGGAACATTTTGTTGTGGGTTTTCCATTTCTGCTTCACAGACACAGTGGTAGCTTGCAGCTAATAGAGTCAAACGGTATTCCTCCAAAGCAGTGAGCTGTCACTGGAAATATTCTCTCAGCATGTCTGTCTTTTGTTCAACAATCTCTCCACAAACCCTGAAGAATTACTGGACCATGTAGCATTGTCATAACTGCTACACCGGCCTGTGTATCGACTTCTGCTCTTCCTGCAGAGATAGGAGAGGACAGAGCAGGGCCGGCCAGGAGAAAAGAAGCATGAGACCGGACAGGATGGAGCGGATGTCAGTAGGCAGTGCTGGTGGAAATATTCTGAAACACTGACACATTAAGCTTTCTTGCCAATTCAGTGGAATTCATGTCTTTCATCTTACCCTCAACTTTTTCATAATCACACTCTCTTTTGGCACGACCCATACATTACGTATAATCCCTCAGTCCATTTTAGGCATTGATAAAGTCACCCGACCTTCGTTGTTCCATTGTGATAAATAGTTTTTGTGTTTCTTAGGAAGCCATTCATCTTAGTGTGCCCACTCTGCTTTAAATTGCCTGGTTTATATTCTTTCTTTCCCTAATGAACTCCCCCAGGTTCACTTTGCCAAAAGAAAAATAATCTTTTAAAGCCAGCATTGCTTGTTGTGCATTCCACCGTGTGAGGAAGGTCTTAGGAGGCTGTGCAAAGTCAATTATGTTTCATCTATAGGATGAAAGTGCACAGAGCTTGAACACGCCACATCATTTAAGTGTGCGTGCGTGTGTGTGTGCGTGTGTGTGTGTGTGTGTGTGTGTGTGTGTGTGTGTGTGTGTGTATGCACATGGGTATGAGTCATTTCTCTGGGGTCATTAGAGGGTTTCCACCTTTCCACCAGCTGACACCATAAATACTGTGAGCAGGTAATGATTTTGACAAGTCTCAGCTGAAGAAGGGTGTGAAATGTGGGTGTTGATGAGCTCTCGTTTGATTCTGTTAAATGTAATACAATGCTGTAAGTGTCTGGTAGGCATTAATATAGGTATTACATAAATGGAGGCTTTACATAAGCACAAGTATTAATATTTCTTTCTTCTAACTTCCAGGCTGATTTCTACCTTATGTTATCGGTATCACTTATTGCCCCATTAATTCTGTGCCTGCATCACTGTAAAAACAACAGGTCATAACCTACTTTGTTACTCTGGGGGAGCGGTTGTAAAATGCTGCAATGTAGAATTCTGGTTCATAATGAACATGGAATAATCTACAGGAAACTGGGTCTTAACTAGTCACAAGGGATTCAATTATGGCCATAGAATTGGATTCAGCATGAAAGGCTCATTTAGAGAAATGAACTTTTCCACCATCACTGCTCACTGTGTCCAGAATAAAAAAAATTCCTGGCAGCAATCCTTTTAGTTCGAACGTCACCTTAAATGTGTCTTTTCGTAATTGAATTTCCATGATTCACATTAAATACAAGCAAAGAAATCTACATAGCCTTCCTTACATTTGCCTTATGCTGTATGCCATTGCTAGTAAAGCTTATGTGCACACAGCACTTAAAGCTGTTCTGCAGTGATATGTGCAATTACTTTTCTTTGAAGGCTCTCTGATCTTTGTAATTATTTCTCTGTCTCACTTTGCTTTTCCTGCCCACCAACATAAAACATGGAAATCCGACCTCAGAGGACGCGTACCCCCCCCCCCCACCCCTCACAATTTCAGCAGCACCCACTTTTTGTAAAGCGCTGTGACTTTCACCCTCACACACCTTGTGATCATACCTTCTTTCTTCGTGTGCCCAATTCTTCTCAATGCATGTTTTTTTCCTTCAGTTTATAGATCACACACACAATGTTTCCATCCTGCCTGTATTCTAAAACATTTATTTTTATACCACACGATGAACACTTTAAATTACTTTGATTGTGAGCTACACACTGCAATTGTTCTTATTCAGGTTATTCAGGCCCAACCAATAATGAGAGTATAAATGAACATAAAAAAGTAAATACCTTTTAGTCTGCAGTTCAGGCTGTGTTGCTCCTTGTTGTATCCGCAGTGACCTCCTTGATAAACCATAAAGAGAGTAAAAAAAAAAAGGGGGCCAGGATTAGAAAATGAGAAAAAAGATCCAGTTGATAAAATATAGATGAGGAAAAACAAGAAAAAGTGATTGCTTTTTCTCTTTCAAAATCACATTTTCATGCCTTCTAGTCTTTAAATGTGCATCGTGTGAGCCAGTCCTGAGCCACTGTATTGTGCAGCCTCTCTTTCTGTTTTTCTTTCACACACACACTGTTCACCTACTCTATGCCTCAGTATAGACGTCTCTCTCTCTCTCCCTCTCTCCCTCTCACTCTCCCCAGCATGGTGCGCTCTCTCTCTCTCTCTTACTTCAGCTGTTAAGATTGATCTCTCCTTCGTTCTCCTTCCTCTCTTTGTACTTCCACTGTGTACCGACTCTCTACCATCCATCTGCCAGTTGCTCTTTTTTTCAAGTGCTCTTCTATTCAATTATCCACAATTTTCTTCATTACTCTCCTTCACTCTGTCTTTTTTGTCTTTCACTGTTCCACCATATTCCAACCTCTCCTATTTCTCTCGCTCATTATTTCAGTCGCTCCATCAATCAAAGGCACTCACACTCGTCCCATGATATGATTCCCTCTACTTTATCGCTCCACATTTCACACGTACGGTGGATGGATTCAGGCCACCTCTTTGTCCTCCTTTGATTCTGAAAGGGTCCTCATAGAAATAAAGAAAAAGAAACTGCTTTTCATGACTGGCTTTTTCCATTCATAAAATGTGGCTTTATTACCTATGTAGTAGAAATAAAAGATGATGACAGATATTGCACCTTCATGCTGTGGAATAGCTTGTGCAATGATCATGTATCTGTTGAAAAAGGTGACCGACCGCTGGGCTGACTTTTTGGTGAGGTTTTGAAATACTTGCCGCAGGGATATCTGTCCAAATCCCGGTGCAGTGGAGCTGAATAGCATTTTGTTTTTTTATGCTCACTAGTTTGAAAAATTACATTTGAATGTCTGCATTCTGGATGACCCACAAACCTCACCTCACCTTTTCAGTGCTTTGGATAAACTGACCCTTTGAAAACATATACTGCTTAACCTGATGGGTTGGCTAATTTAAAATATAGTAATGTAGATATCCATTCAGAACCACCCTGATTGGCCAACTGCAGGTTTATTATAAGTCCTTACCAAACACAATGACTGACCTGATGTGAACGCCATAACTACAAGCGAGGCAAAACAATCAAATGTATTTGATGTATAGCACATTTCAGAAAGAAGGAAAACATGGTGTGCTTTAGACAAAACATAAAATACACAACTGAAAAATTAAGATAACAATATACAAAGTAATGTAGCATATTATTTGATGATTTAGTAATATTCACCTTATCTCAGAACACAGGATAAGACCTCTGTGAGACCCTGAGGTTCACACATACGGTACGATAATATCCATGGTGTTGTACTCGGTTGAACTCTCGAAAGTGATGGAAGAGTAATAAAAAAAGAGAGCTTGAGAGAGATGTTTCAAACCTACATAATATCCCCTCTACACACCTGAATCACTGCATGAAGTCGGTATGAATGACGGATTGTCGCTTTCGACGGGTTGAAGAAATGGTTAGATTCACACTGAAAAGGTGTGGTAGGAGATGGTTGAAAGATGGTTAAAAGATACTGACCCGCAAGTCAAACGGGGATTAAAGTTTTTGGGGAATGATGCTTTGACAATATTGTGCCTGTTAAATTCATGCCAAGGCAGCATATTGAAATGAATTGATGCTTTGTGGCAGTGTACCTAGCGAGAGGCAGTGAGAGGTATGATATGCAGATTGCGATTATTCACCTTAATCAATCAGCTATCAGGACTAAAGCCAGTGAGTTCTGATGAATCCTGGTGATGCATGTTGTTTGTGACAGGCTGAAGGAGTGACTGCATTATTACTAGTATAACCGCAATTATGATAGCAAGTACTTTTATATAATACTTCCTAGTGAACTGCATTTGGTCAATTGGAGTGTTTGAGCGATAAATGTCCTTGTGCTTGCTTTATGGTTGCTTTTAGAGCCCATCAAAGAGGAAGGATGAAGATAAGAGGAAGGCGAGCTGGGCTGAAATACATTAATGCACACATCAGTACACTCTGAGTCCTTCCATATCCCACTCTTAAGGACGACATGACACCTGCATTGTAACTCTTGATAAGAGCTCTAGTGGGTGCGCTCCTTCAATGGCGCACCACTCCACGGTGTGTTTTCACCACACTCTCATGCCTTTCCTGCACAATGTTCTTATGCTGAGAACTAGCTTTCCTCCTGCTTTCTGTGTAAACGCCTCTCACGCCAAAGGCAAGGAGAGAAAAGTGGGTCACGGGCAGATGGACTATACAGTGGTAAAAAAAAAAATATGCTGGCGAGGTTTTCTTTTCTGCGTTTTAGTAAGTGCACTTGAATGAAAAAGAAAACAAAAGCAGAAGAAGAGACGGGAGGGCAAGATGAGAGAAAATGTTTAACTTGTGAAATTGAAGCTTTGAAGCACAGAGATGGTTTTTCTTTAAAATCACTGGCTTGACACATACAATGATATCTGTGCATTTCTTGTGTGAATACCATCCACAAAATGTATATTAATATCACTCTAACGATACAATCACATTTTGAGACTCACTACTTGTGACCGCTGCACTCACAGAGTGACACTGCTTTGCAAATTCACAGGCCAGCGTACAGTTATTCACTCTTGAAATGAAACGCTTTATATATCAGATGCTGTACAGTGAAACAGCTGCTCACAGTACGGACACCGTCAGAGACATACGGGCTCACATCTTCTGTAAGGCCTCATTCATGAATTATTTTCTCAAGGAAAACCGATGCAGTGCTGGACTCTGGTGGCCATTTCACGTAACTGAAACAGAGACCTCAATTCTTTTTATCAATGTTCTCAGTATTGATTTGTTCCCCTTATGTACTTTTTAGGAAATGTGTCAACACCCTCGTTTACTATTTAACGTTTTAAATGTAGTTCTTGTAAAACAGTTGCTCACAGTTTTGTTTCAACACTCTGTGGGTTAATCTAGTTTTATCTTCCTCTTATAAAAGGAAGATGAAGTCTGAGAATTGAGGGAATGTGATGTGTAATAAAAGGTATACAAGTGAAGAAACGTTTAACTTTACAAAAAGGATTAGGCTCTTCTTTATCTCTTTTATTTGTACACACTGGTGTTGCTAAGCGTTGCTGAATAAATGTCCCTTGTCCCTCTTGTTGGGATTCTAAAAAAAGACATGCAAACGGAAACAACGCATTTAGTTTTGTGTTGTGTCACCCTGTATGAGCTTGTGTGCCTTTTCAGCAGATCAGCTTTTGCATGTTTAAGTCACTTAAGACAGTTACAGTTTTACAGTAATTTCAGATGTGTTCTGCTTTTCAAGAATGAGTGAACGAAGATGTTGCTGACCATAACTGAGCTGTCTTTATTCTTTAGCACACTTGATTTTCACATGATTGAAAAAGCAACAACAACATTGTTCTTCTCTTTTAGCTTCAGAGCCACCCTGTCTGTTTAACCAACACCCCAGTTTAGCACAACTCATCTGGTTTCTGCTTTCGATCTGTGAAAAGGCTTCACCACTTCTGTGTCAGTTTGTCCTTCATTTCTCAGAAAATAAACAGAAGTAGAATTAGTCATTACAAAAACTGCAATATAACTGACACGAGCCAAGGCCACCGCAGGCTTTTCCAATCGCGCCGCAAAATGCAGCCTCTGTATTGTTTGCAGCCCTCAGCATCCCATAGTGTGAGTCACCGGTTTAATATTACCAGGTATTTGCATCCAGTTGGGAATTAAATCACATGAACTGGAGAAATACATAAACTGCAAGATGTCAATTATAATTTAAGTTGTCATTCACAGTTTCAGATAAAAGTTTTAAGCATATATTTGCCATTATTCAGGTTGTCAGCACCTGAACGCACCACTAGTTTTGATCTTTGTGAAGCTAGACGGGCTCTTTGAAAAGGGTCATGAGGCTCAGCTTCAACTCAGATGGACTCTTTCAAATTATTTATTATTATTATTATTCAGAAGGATTCAGGCTCTGAATTCGGATGCAGCTCGTCTGTGCCTTTCATGCAACCTCTAGAGCCTCCCTACCAGCCTTGTTTAGTGAGTTGAACCATTGTTTCCAATACAAAAGTGGGCTTGCTTTTACTCTAATTTTGGTCTCTTGTTTGCAGTTTTAGTTGAGCTCGGGTTTTCTAAGAACAGACCTTTGATTTCACCAGTAGTTGAGCCACATGGGTAACTCTCGAGTTAAATAAATCCTCTATTTAACGGATGTACTGTTAACCCTTTTACTGTAGTTTGTCAAACCTCTTCCTTTATTGCGGATGAGGCTAGGCAAGTAAAGCAATTGTATATATATATTATAAAGAAAGCATTCACTGCCAACTGTAAAGATTTACAGGCTTCGTCATACATCTACTTTCAGTCTCTCATTGTTCTTTCTTAATAATGACCTTGTGTGCTTAGGATCCTCAGTATTGTTTACGATATTTTTTCTAGGGTTAAGTTCTCTAGTTTCTCAATTCCTTCCTCTGTCACAATTCGAAATGGAAGTTCAGTGAACTTGACGTTTGGTATGCTACTGGGAACACTGTTGAGAAGAAATATTGCCGCAGAGAGAAAGTACACTTAGATACTGAAGAATCTAAATGACTCTTGCATGACTTCTGCGCTAGGCTCAGCCCCAAAAGAAACTTCCTCAAAATGACCCACATCATCAGTTAGTATCCGGTGACTTCAGGGACAGTCTTTTTGTTGTTTCTCTAGTTTGTGTTAGTCTGGAAGTTCCTATGAAGGGAATAAAACATCTGCTGCTCCTGGCAGGTAAGAGGAATCCGATAAAAGGATTGTTGGGGTTTAAGGTGGCTTTGGTATTGTAAGGTGTTTTTTAGTATTATTACATTTATATCGTGCTCGGCTGGAATTGAATGAGATTTGATATTGCTTTCATACAGACTTCTTATGTATTTATGTTGTATAAAACATCACATTTCACATTTTGTGCATCAAGATATAACACAGAAACCATTTTTGGGTGTGTTATCGAAATCTGTATCTCCAATAACTCACAACAGGGAAGAAACACAAGAGACGTTGGTAGTTGAAGTCATATAATTATTAAGTTGTACAACAGAATAATGAGGACAGAACTATACCTGTTGGCACAAGCCAATTCCGCCGAAAGATCTCTTGGTACAGCTCCTTCTTATACTCTCGACACAACATTCCTGTCTTTGGTGCTATTCTTAGTTGGAGAACAATTGTCTGTTTGCTCCGCAGGACGGGACATGTCTTCAAGTATACTCTTACATGAACCAACAGCTGTTTTACTCACACTGATGTATATATCACTAATGATCATTTTATCATTGATCTTGCTCTTACGGGTGGAGTCGTCGATCTCGGTGATAGATTAGAGATAAATTGATTAAATATGCAATTAATTGCCATTTCCAACATTGCTTAAACATACTAAAAACGGTCTTACATTTAGCTGAAATTTCTGTAATGAATTGCATTTAGCATTTCACAAATATGTAAAAGTTTTGTCTACATAAAAATCACTTAGGTGCACTTTTGCAAGGCACTTAGCCCTCAGTTGTACCGTAAGCACTCTAAAACTGATTTATCAGTGTGAACTTAAAGGTGAGATAAGACAATAATCTTAAATCATAGATATATGCATCTGAATTTGTAATCAAATTCAACCTTTTGTACTTTAGGCGTAATTAGTATTATTAGCTGGAAAATGTAATTCTACTGAATAACACTAAAGTACTATATCCCAACTATATAACTAAAGTACAAAGTACAATTAACTACATTGCTGACAATTAAAAGTTGATTATGCATATTCATGAAGGCAATGGCTTTTATTTGCTTGTGAGGAAATGTTTCCTTTTTCTTTATATTATATTATATTATACTATACTGTCAATTCAGAAAAAGGTAATCATTTCTTTTAATAAATGCTTACGGGTAGTGATAGACACTGTGTGTCTGAAGAGACACAACAAAACAGCTCCGACAGAACATTTTATTTCATTTGCTGAAATCCATGAAGAAAACATCATGTCATTTGACTCAGTAATATATTTGAGGGTGTCGCAAAAAAAGTGGATTTTGAACAGTTTTAATGTCTGAAATTCCCTGCTCTAAAAAGGAAGAGACTAATGTAAACTATGTATTATTAGTCATGAGACTTAGTTTATGTGAAAGAATAACGTTTTTTGAATTTTGTTACAGCGTTCGTGCTCCTGGCAAGATGTCAGCAAAATCCAGAAGGTAATCAGTGTTTACACGTGCCTTTATTACTTCTCAGCGGAGTAAAATGGCAATTAGTGGCAGCAATAACTTAACTAATAACTTTCTTGTAATGACATAAACTGTGCCTACACAAATACTTTACTGTATGTCTTTTTCTTTGTCTCCTGCCTCCTTAGTATCTATGTTACCCGAACTCAAGCAAATCTACTCCGGGGACTTGTTTTTTCTGAAATGTGACAAAACTGCAAGTGGGAGCACAGTGAAATGGTACTTTAACGACGAGGAACAAACTTCGCTGAACGAAACCTGGAAGATAGGACTTGCTTCACCCAAGCACTCTGGCTCTTATCAATGTGAGCGCAATGGGAAAAAGAGTGCCCCTTTCTCCATCACCGTCATGGGTAAATGTACCACGTGAACATACGCTTTAAAGTTCAAACTCACAAAAGATATAAAAGGAAGATACGCAATCCACACGAATAATTGTCTAATTTATTTGCTCACCTTCCAGATTACCTTCCCAGCGCCTCACTCACCATCCAGACAGGCCAGCCAGTGGTGCGGATGGGAGGCTCAGTTATCCTGCAGCTCGACAATGATGATGGTCTGCAGGGATGGAGGTGCCAGGTCAATAGGGGAGAAGTGACAAACAAGATTGTGTTGAGGCTCACAAACGGCAGTGTGAGTGTGGTCTTTCAACCCAGTAGACTGAAGATCCCGGAGACCATTTTCTGGTGTACTGATAGTAAAAAAGAACAGAGAAGTAACCAAATCACAATCAGGACCTCAGGTAGGCCGACAGTTATTTTAATGTTATACAAAGCCAAGGGGAGCTTCTGTAGGTTCATCACTACGAGCGGCCTCTTTCACAGTGTAACATTATCAACCTTAGTATTTAAGCCTCAGAAATGTTATTTTTTACTTTTTGCCTATTTCATTGTCAAAGTAAAATCCTATCCAATCTTCATTTTCTTTCAGCGAAGGATGTATCGCTAGAAATGTCTCCTCTGCTTGCTGTAGTCGGGGAGAGTCTGACTCTGAAGTGCCTTGCCTGGGGTGCAGCTCTTATTACCAGCAACACTTTCTACAAAGACGATATAATCCTTGTGACAAGCCCCATTTCTACCTACACAATCCATAACGTGACACAATCTTCAATGGGAAGATATAAGTGTCGTGCCACCTTCACATACATGAAGGACCCTGCTGGGCCCCCATACAAGGAGGTCTCTGATAATCAAGATGTGCTTGTCCAAGGTATACATATCCAACCAACACTCTTTGACTGCTTCTGACTGATGGTGTACTGAATGAAGTTTCCCTCTTCTGTGCGATACTGTATGCTTTACACATTCATTTTTTTCTCCAGTAGGCAGCTTTTAAAGTCTGTCTCCTCATTTCTCCCTCTTCAGAGCCTCCTGTGAAGGCAGTTCTCTCTGAAAACGATGCCTTGTCGTGTTCTTGTCCACATCATCACAGTGATAACTATCAGTGGTACTACAAGAATAACGGTCAGCCATGGAAACGTATGGCTTCCAACGTACGATTCATAATGCCAAAAATGAGCGGTACTTATGCATGTAGAGCTGTGTGGAACAACGGGAGGTCTTCTCTCAGCAACGTCCACGTTTGTGAGTTCCTGCTTTTGTTCCTGCTAATGGACATTGACATATTAATACACATGAAGAGCAGTTAACTGGTCAGGAGTACTACCCAGTCTGTAAAAGAAGTTGTTACATGTATTTTGAGACCATGGAGGGAGCTTTCAAAGCAGGGGCGGAAATTAAGTAACAGGAACCTGGACACACTGTTACAATCACAATTTCTTATACAAAGAGGGATGTGGAGTTTGAAAGACGAAGGCATTTACCAGGCAGAGAGTCTAACAAATGATGGAATAGAGTTGTATAATGGGAATGGCAGCATGCAGTGTTTTTGGATACATAGTAGGGACTAAAAGTCAGCATATCTCTGCATCTGTGTCATCAAGTTTGAGCATTTGTAAATGCCACTCTTGTGAGCCCCCCAACTCTACGGCAGTGAAATACTAAATCGCTGGTATACTCCTTTAAAAACAATTTTTAACAATTGCAACTTCAGTTTGCCCACATATCATTTGGCCTGTCTGTGGCTCTGTTAGATGTCACATGTTGCTTTAAGAAATTGCTCTTTGATACTGACAAATGCTGCTAATAAATTCAACAATATAAACTATCACAGGGTCACAGTCACAGGGATTTCAAATGACGTACGTTCTGTCTGTTTCAGATCGATCTCCTATTACAACCCTACCCATTATAATAGGTGGGATCATCATCGTGCTGGTGATTCTATGTGTAGCATTTGTGGTTTTACATATATTTTATAAGAAGAGAAATATCAAAGGTGAGTAACTACTACTTCTTTTTTACTTTTTGTATGCACACTTAAGGCACCTTATAGCACCTCTTTTTTATTTTAAGGACCAATTTACGAGGATTTGCCAATGAAGTCAAGAGACGAAGGTGATGACAGATACGAGGCGCTGCAGAAGGATGCCCAAAAGGGGGGCGAGTACGACACCCTTGGCCCAGAAGAACCAGGCAGACTGAGGAAAGAGGGGGAATATGAAGCGCTGAAGAAAGATGAAATGACAGGGGGGGAGTACCACAC
>CALSCE010000091.1:16652586-16695115 GCA_943593645.1 Bovichtus variegatus
GGAGGGGGCCGTTGGAGGAGAGGGAGGGTATGAAGCGCTGAAGAAAGGGGGAATAAGAGAGGAGGAGTACCAAACTCTGGGAAAAGAGGGCGCAGGTGGAGGTGAGTGAGGATACGAAGCAGAGGAACAAAGAGAGTGAAATAGTGGGGGGAAAGAAGGAGGGCAAGGTAGAGAAACAAATAGAAAGGGCTGTGAAAGGACGGATAGGTCTCAGTAGATTTTAAGCTTAAGAAAAATCGCATTTCCCGCAAAACAGAAAAAGCCTTGGTCATAATCCTGAAGTTTAAATTCTAGGATTAGACAAACATTGTAGTGCTGTATGGGATACGTAAGTCATGTTAGTTACATAGTGTAGCAACTAACAATTGTTGCCATTCCTTTTTAATTACATTTATCATGTTCATTTTTGTATGGAATATTCTGTAAAATGTAAATTGCTATGCTGTTAACAGAACAAAAAAACGACTCATATTGTGACACCAACAGTCAAAAACATCAAAAATGATGTCAACACATTTTTCCAACCCAGATAAACATCATAAATATACTCGCAGTAACGGCATCGTGCTGATTTTTCATTACAATAACTCAGCTGTATTACGTACAGTAGATAGAGTGCTTGGTCAAACTATCAATATATGGGAAAGGGGTGAGCAGGGGGGGTTTCAGCAAATAAAATAATATGCTTATGTTTCCTTGTAAAGACATATAGTTACATTTGTACAGAGATGGAGAATTGTCTCACAATTTTACATTTGAGTCTTAAAATAAGTAGTTGCCTTACCAATGCTTTTTGTGATGTTCTATTATTTGAAAAGATAAGAAATGGCCTAAAACTGAATAGGTTCTGCTTTTGCATTGAAATGTTCTCCAGTGTGTGTGCTGATCAGATATCAGCTTAATTTGCACTGCAGATTTTGTATTTTTGAGAGAGATTGTCATTGCCGTTGTATTTTTTGAGCTGGAATAAATCTATTTTGATTCAGTTTGGTTGTGGTTTGTACAATCACTTGTTCACAAATGTGTAGACATGATGAGACATGAGAACATATCACACAAACAACCCAGGTGTAATCTCTCTAAATGTTTGTGATGCAGAGGAGAAAATAAAGGTCGACTAAACTGTTCTTTTCACACCTTTAGAAAGGGAGCATCAAGTCAAGACCACTGCGGTCACTTCAGAAACAAGAGGAAGCAAAACTAGTTCAACTTTTTTTTAATTGTTGGTTCCAAGAAATTACTTCCTCTCTCATGAAACATTTTCAGAATTGAAAGTAATGCTCTCACCTACATGGTAGTTTATGTGGCAATAGCAAACACCCACAGCCTAATACAGCTTTCTATGTACTAGTACTAGTGTCGTGTTCTTTTAATTTGAAATAGAGATGCATAGAAATCAATTTCAGAGAACTTCTCTTCATATTAACTGTATTTATTGATGATGATATGATGAGCATTGCAAAAATACTCAGCTGAGGACCCTTGTCACTGTCCACAGACACATTTAAGTAGTTTCTCTGTCTCACAGATCTCTACTTTACTACATATTTTATACCCGCCGCCTTTCAGGTATAGTCTTCTCCCATTGTCATGTTGGGTGGTTATTTTACTTTTAATGTTATTTTTTTCAACTGCTATATATTAGACACTTTAAGTTGTCTAATATTTGAATCAATTTGATATTACTCATAGGATATAAGTCACTGTAAGTATGAAATCCTTAGCTAGCTAGTTAACTGACAGCATTGTTAACTCAATGAAAGCACTGGATTTCAGTGGAACATGGACCAGTACTATAGACTAACTCTTTTATGTGTTATGGTGACAGCATGCTTCATTGGTTTTTGAAGGTCAATACCAGGATAACAGTGTTTATAGACTCAACTTGCTGATAGCAGATGTTTAGGTGATGGTTGTATTTAGTATCTTTACTTTATTTTTGAGGTAAATCCAGAGCTTATTTCAATAGTATTTAGTGATATCTCATGTGATGCCCACTGCTTTCATAAATGCTGTGCCTTCTAATGGGCCCCACCTCTGCACCCTGAGACAAATCTTTGCACTCACTTACCAATCAGGAGGTAGCAACCACACACTATAAAGCACCACTGACCCACTGATCTTTCTTTTTCACTCAGCCACCTTAGAGCACGGATCTACACTTGCAAACTCCAGCCGCCCTCCAGTGTTGATAAGTATGTCTTCAACCGGCACCAAGCTTTGTGCTGTCGGCTACTTGTCGCTGCCAGCCTTGGATGGCCTTGGATGGCCTTGGATGGCCATGACGTCTACTTCTACTGCCTTGGCTGGCGGCACCAGGCAAAGGGCTGACCCCTGCCCCGCTCTGACTGATGTCACGGACTGGTTCATGTTCATTGGATTTGAAATAGGATTCAGGTGGGTCTCAGGGCGCTTTGTGATCAGATTCTGGCCCAGCTGCGAATACATCACATCCGTAACAGCCTTTGCCTCCGGTGTCCAATAATAAAGGCCGGTAGAGGGTATAGCATGTACGAAATAAAAAGGGTAGTTACCTGGATGGAAGTTAATGTGTCCTACAGGCCCAGCTGACCCCTGTTCTATTACAGTTGCTGAGTCCATAAGGGGGATGAACAGCAGACGTGAGGCTGTGTTTTATAGTGTGTGTATTTGCAACCTCCTGATTGAGTTAGTGCAAAGACCAGTCTCAGGATGCTGAGGCAGAGCCTCAATGAGGTAAACCAATAGAGTGCTGCAGGAATGAGTCCTAAAACCCTTAAATTAGTTAGCATTTTTGCACTTCCGCTTCACTCGTCTCGAAGTCAATGGGTTTTTAGTTAGATGCCTGAAATAAGGTCTGTGGTTAAAACAACCTTAAGAGATTTAAGTTTTTTACAGCATAAAATGTGTCAGTAAATATCCTAATTGTGAATTTTGAAGCTTCTACGTGTCTTTTTAAAAGGCTGTTGCTAACAAGTGGCTAAATGAGACTGCTAAACGCTATCACGCCGAACACAAGTCCATCGTTAGTTTAGTGGTGGTGACGTGAAGTCATGCGACCGTGGTGTAGTTTCTTTATAGCCTAACATTAGATTTTTACTTTGGGCAATTGCATTTACACTTAAAAAAATCATAAAAGTGGTTTGTATTTGCGAAAATCTTGCTGAACAAAATGTGTAAGTATTGTGAACATTTGTTCGACCCAGACCGTATTTTCTGCAATAATCCAAAAACAAATGGAAAAATCCCATTGGCTTTTTGTCGCGTGAACCAGTTTGACGCTAACTTCCTACAAAAATACGTCACCCCTGCTGCACTCTATAGTGAAGCCTGTTAGAAGAACTGGAGTTACAACCAGGTAACTACTATTTCTCTCACTGGCAGATGGATGCAAGATAATCCCATTGATTTTAGGAACCGGAGCAGGGGGGTGAGGATGAATCCCTGAGCTTCAGTGCTTCTTACTGGCTGAGGAAAACTGGTGAGTCCCTTGTTCTGGTGCCATCAAAATCTATTTTTCTTCTTTATTTCCATGCTCTTATACTTTAGCTCAGCGATCAATACACTGTCTGGAGAGGAGTACATCATTATGGGTAACATGAAACCACTGTATACAAGGGTTTAGAGACCTGCATTTTTAGTGCCTGAATCATGCATGAAGCAGGGGAAGGTTGGCTCGATCAAGACAAAACAGGTGCTGGAATAACATTTAAAAAAAAAAAGAAAAGCTGATAAAATATGTAACACTCAGCTGTAATCATCTATTTTTTAAGCAAGATAGTTTATGCATCTCCTAATATCAAACATTAAACATAAACATTTAATTAATGCATAAGAATAAACCTATTAATAATAACTAATCTCTGTAAATGTTGTACAGGAATGATCACCTCTAGGTTTTATTATACAATATTTTCCACATGTACATGATTTTTACACATACAGTTTAAGTTTACAATCCAGAACAAAACATTTAACAAGAAAATAATGAAAAACAGTAAAAACCCTAACATTTAATATTTAATCTATCAGTGAACTCCACTCAATGAAACAGTGTCAGCCAAAGTGATACCATTCATGACCTAACACATGGACACTTTCCAAGCTTAACCTTCATTTTGGGGCTAGTTAGATACATTACAACATCTACTAACAAAAGTAAAAGAAATTGTTCACATACAGTGAAATGTCAATGTTTTGTTATCCATTGTCAGCCTTTTATTTTTTATCTTTTGTTTGCTGATCACTTAACATATCTGCAGCTTGCTGAAAGGTAAAATAAAGCAAAGGGTCATAAAGGTCCAGCTTTAATCAAGATGGAGATCTACATGATGGCTCCACAGGACTAACATTCTCATTTTATTCGCCCAGCTTTTTAATTGTGACATGCTACATAACTGGCACCAGCCAACAGCCTTGGCTCAGTATTTGTGTGCCTTGCCACTGTGACAGAGGGCAGAGACCTCATGTGTGGGGGTTCCTATGTTATGTGCTTCTCCTGATGTTTACACTTGGAGCATGAATTGCCTAACACAACAGTAACAGAATTGATTAACATCAATGAAGCATATATTACAAGTAAAGCATATTGAACAAAATTCTGATGTTGGATTTTGATGAAAACAGTCTCAAAGAGATCCGATAAAAGTGTCTCAAAACTGCCCTGGGTAATGACATTCCTTCTAGTCCTATACGAGGCTTTTTTTTATTCCCCAGTTTGTCAGCAGGCAGACAGGTTTGAGGCCTAGTACATAAAACATTTTTGCACGAGGAAATCAAAGTGCTGCTTCTAAAAATATCAGTATGGGCTATTTAGACTTCACAGAAAGCTGTGTACAGAAATATTCGCAGGTGTTCAATTATTTTCTCAGTGGATGAGTAAACCAATACTACAGAGCAACATATTGTGTTGTATTGGCACAAGTAACATGCTTTTTCTTAAAAGTGTGCACATTAAGGAACATTTAAGGAAAAAAGCTTTCATAACATTGCGTGAAAACCTTGTAGTTCCAGTTTTGGTGATTTCCCGTTTTAACTTCAGTGGAGGGGCATACTCTCTTGGAAATTTGACAACCATTTATGAAACTTTTTAGAAACCAAGTATTGAAACTCAATAGGCGCGCTTCTGTTGTTGGGTGAAACCAACAACAGAAGTGCACGTGTGGCCAATGCGCGTCTAAATATTTGTAATGATTCAAATATAAGTGAGAGGCAAACAAATTAAATCATGTCAGATAATATAGACATTTCTACAATTATTACAGTGAATAAACATCAAAGAAAGCCACAGCAGGCCTAAAACTCAACCCTCCTCCGACAGCTTGCAGGCAGGGTGATGAGTCCTAAAACACTCTTACTTAGATTGTCTGTCACACAAGGTACACAATTGCACACACAAACACACGTTTTACATTTACTAATGTCTTCACCTCCACTGTGGAGTCTCTTTTGAATCCAGTTCAGTTATGATAATACAGTCAGACTTGCTGAAAATGGTCCCCTCCCGATTTTAAATCCGCACTTTCAAAGTTCTTCATGCCATCAGGTGAAACTCCACGCTGTTGATGTACTGTTTCTGCCTCACTAAAGGCTATGTGCAGAAGATCTGCTGGTTTTATGTTAACTCTCGGTCCCCCTCTCCTCCATAAAGGTAATTATTGGTTCCGGCTGGTTGGACATACTCCTCAGTTTTGTCCCAGTCTGAGACCCAGCCTCCTCCTCCTCCTCCTCCTCCTCCTCCCATGCCTCCGTTGGGATCCGCTCCCTGGTTCATGGCTCCATAGCCTCCCCCGCCACTTGTGCGATACAGCTCCTCTGTCTCGTTTGCAAGCTCATCCTCATCCAGGATGCCACATTTCTCAACACTCAGCTCTTCCGGCTCCGCCCAATATTGCTTCTCTCCAGATGCAAAGAGGCCTGCACCCAAGAGGCATGATCAATCCGTAGAAAATACAGAGATTTTGTATCGTATTCAGATTTAAGACAACCAATCTACAGAAGAGTGCATGAAGAACAATGCACAGATATACTCACCATAGAATATAACACCTCCATAGTGAACAAGCGAGGCGATAAGAAACACCCCCTGCCACTCCTCCCGCGTCTATCAAGGGCGGGTGAGAGGAAAAAAAGAGGAAAAGAGATTATAAGCATGTTTTATTTTAGTTAAACACATTAAATTAAACCAATTAAAGAGGCTTGTTTTGTGTTCTATAAATGTGCTTAAACTCTGGAAACCTTTTAGTCTGTTCGGTAAAACTTGATGCTCAAACACTTAAGATTCAATGTGTCTTGTGGCTGCGACCTCTGGTCGATTGAGCTACTTTCAGTGCAAAATTAAATAATAAAAATAAAATTTCCAGGAAGTGACACCTCTGCTGCTGTTTTAGAAAGATTTTCTATGATAACTTTGTTAGAGGTGCACTGTTGGCACATATACGCAACGAGGACATACAACACGCACATTTATAATGCACACAATAATCCATGTTATTTTAGTTCTCACCTTATGCTTCGTCATGGCACCAACTATAAGTGGGCAAACCATACCAGACAAAGTGCCCACACCGTTAGAGATGCCCATGAGGATGCTAGCATAGCGCGGTGCAATGTCCAGGTGGTTGACATTAAAACCTTTAAGAGGAAGGATAAATACAATATGAGCAATAAATGATAAGAAGTAGTTATATATTCACAAGCGCTACAAATTCTACTTTAATTCTATTATATTTTCTACATTGAAATTTTTAAGTGGGTGTCCTTTAAAAAAAAAAAAAAAATGGGCTTATGGATATTAATGGCAATGTTGTTGTTATTTGAAAAAAAGAAAAGAAAAACTATGTCTTCACCTGAAATGGCAAAACCAGAGAAACCCACAGCCAGGACCAGGAATGTGATGGCAACAACTTTTGTATGAGAGAAGCCGACCACCAGCAGCAGGGTTGCCTCCATCCCAAACCCTGATGTAGATAAGCAAAATAGAATCGAAAAAAAAGAATCAGTTCAAAGTGTGAATGCAAAAACATTAACTTTAGGCCATTTTGTCTTCTCACTTTTTTATAAAATGCTGTTGACTGAGCAGAGGCCTAAAGTTTCACAAGTACTGACAGTTTCCCATAAAGTGATACGTGCACTGTATGCTTCTCCTTTTCACCTTGTTATTGATTTCTCTGTGCAAAAATAGCTTTACAGTGAGTCATCATTCTCTCATACAGCAAATGGTTTCTCCCCACAGCTGAAAAACTGAAAACCCCAGAATTAGCCAATGAGTTACAGTGCAGTGTTTCATATGACAAAAAAAAACCTTCTGCTTCTGCTTTGATCTTTGAGTATATACTAATAAGGCAACAGTTTTGATGTCAGGTAAGAAAGAGAAGTGTTATTATGAGCGTAGCAGGTCATCTTGTATCTCTTCTCTGCCATTCTAACTTTGCTTTCCCTTCATTGTGGCCCTTTCTTATGTGGTGTATGGCCTGGCAAAACACAATGTTTATATTGATTATCATAGAGGAAGTACATCCCTTTAGGAAGGAGCCTGAGGGAGGCTGGAAGGGGCCTCTCCACTACACAATAGAGAATAGGATATCTGTTTTTACCCGATAACATGTGGGTTTGCCCATATTTGGTCATCCAAACATTGACCTCAGATGACCTGCTAGGGGGTGAGGTGGTCTCTGTGCCCTATAAATAACAGGGACAGAGTGATGTAAAGGGAGAGGATTCATTTTGGCTTGGAATCCTCACATCGCCTGTTTTTGGTGTTTGATGCTGTGCTACTTGTAATAAACTTTTTATATACAACGGAGCCGGTGTCAGCAGAGATTCCTTCATCATCATCACAACATCACGACAAAAGAAACCACACTTACCTCCACAGTTCATAAGTTTCCTGACGTTAGTGGTGGTCATGATTTGGTTGGAGCGTAGATAGTCAGCAAGCTGGCCACCAATGGGCACGATAATGGTCATGACGAGGTGGGGAAGTGCAGAAACTATGCCCACCTAGAGAAAGATGAGAGAAAAAAATACCTGGAAAGCAAACTTTCTATAGATTTGATTTTCCTCAGCATTATCACGTTATTGTAGATATGGAAACTTTTGATCTGGTGTAGGACATTGCACATAACTCCATGGTTCCTGTTACCTTGCTAATCTCAAACCCAAACACCTCCTCGAAGTATGCAGGCTGGCTGATGAGGAGCAAGTAGAAAGTCCAACTTCTGCAAAAATTAGCCACAATGATGGCGTACACCGGCATGGACGTAAAGAACGCCCTCCACGGCGTGTTGAATTTCTGTTAATACAGAAAAATGCATTACTAATAAACATAACAGGAGGGGTGGGGTAAATTGGTTTGTTTTGTTTGAATGCATGAATTCCGACACAAATGAGCAGAGGTTACCACAGATACAGACTTTCAAAATGTACGCCTTGTGCTTTTGTTTTGTTACACTATTATTCTACTATACAATTCAAGAATGTAAGAATCAACTCAGGAGGTTTGACCAAGGTTCACTTCCTTCCTCTTAGTTCAAATCTATTTGCGGTCTTGGTCTTTTGTTAACCCTTACATTATAGATTATTCTACCAACTATTTTCTAGATTAATGGAATAATCATTTGGTCTATAAAATGTCCGGAAATAGTGAAAATTGTTCATCCCAGTTCAAGGTGATGTCTTTAATGTCTTGTTTTGTCTAAAACCCAAAGATATTCCATTTAATATGATATGATATAAAACAGAAAAGCAGGATTGTCCATATTTGAGAGGGTGAAAACAGCCATTTTTTGCCATTTTTGCATGAAACATCACTTAAAACGATTAATCGATTATCAAAATAGTTGCCGATTATTGTTTCTGTCGATCAGTCGACCAATCATTGCAGCTCTATTCAGATTAAATTGAGGGAAATGTAAATGACATAGCAGGCCTCATCAGTGCTGTTAACATTAAAGTGATGCGATACAGTGAGACATCCACCGCATGTACTGACCGTTACTGTATGTTGGGATGACTCGCCAATGCTTTCCTCGATATATTTTCTCTCCTCCTCGGTGATGGTGGGGTGGGCTGCTGGACTCTCATAAGAAACCAGAAACCAGAAGCAATACCACATGATCCCAAAACTTCCTGGGGGGAAGGAAGGAAGGAAGGCAAGCAGGCAGGGAGGAAGTAAGTAATGTAAGTTTCAAAACTCGAAAGAAAGGTCAAAAAGAACAAGCAGCAAAGGAGACACCTTGACTGTAGCTGCTGCCGTGGTACAGACCGGGGTTAAATGTTTAATTCATACATAAAGGGTGATGTCTTTTTGTTTTTTTCTGGTTCTCATATTTTTGTTGCTGGCTTGCTTGTCCTTCCAGTTTCAGTATGTGTCAGCATCTACTGTGTTACTGTATGCTTTGAATAGTGATGGGTGTGCCTACACAACTATTGAAATCAGCATTTTCTTTATGGATTTACTGTATAACTCTGTTGTCTTGTTCATTATGGCAACAATCACATTGTATTGTATTTCCCTACAAAGAACGTGTAGTTGCCCGAGTTATAGTTCGGTCTGAAAAATTTAGCCCCAGTTTAAAATCTCTACATTTGATTTTGTTTACCTCCAGACTAAAGGTCTAAAGGTCGAGGGTCTCTTACCGTATACGTAGAAGACTGAGGACCATCCTGAGTACTGGACCAGGATTCCAGCTAATGGCATAGCGATCACAGCACCAGCATAAGAACCTAGAAAAAAGAGGAACATCGTGCTTAGGGCTGCAATTTCAATGAATTTCAATTTATCGAGCACTTATTTTGTGACTTCACTGTTTAGTCTATAATATGTCTAAAAGTTGATCAACAGCCAAAAACCCAAATAGGCTGGAAGAAGCGTTTGAAAAGCTGGCACCTATAAGGTTGCATTTTTGATTGGAAAAAAAAGTGAAGGTTTAATCGATTATCAAAATAGTTGCAGATAAATTTTTTATAATATTTTATAATAATAAAAATAATTTCAATTCAGCCAAGAATCATCAAAATATGATTAAAACTCTTATATATAAAAAAAATAATTGTATATATAATATATATAATAAAAATATATATTTTTAATTGCATCACAGAAAGGACATCTTTAAATAAGGTAATCATGAATCATTAGGTCGCATTAAATAAAGGATAAATAAATCAGTTCTTTCTCACATGTTCATTTCTGTATTTATTTAAATCAGAGTCTCTCTACCACGATAGTGATAACAAACGTCCATTATTTAAAGACGGAGAGAAACAGGTGCCCTGATAATGGACTCACCGCAAAAAGCTGTCGTTGCAAGGCGACTTCTTTCAAGAGGTGGTGCCCATTTTGCCCAAATACCATGACAGGCCGGATATGAAACCCCCTGCAGGATAGGGAAGGAATTACACTATGACAAATGTTCTAAATATAAAGTAAATAGAAATCTTTCTCTTAGCCATTTCTTGTGTTTGTGAGCAAGAAATAGAGACAAGTACCTCCACAAGTCCTTGAAATATTCTGACAATGATAACGCAGCCAAAGTGCATCCGTGCTGCCGCGGGAATTAGCATATTCAGGCAAGACGTGGCTACGATAGCAAAGCCAAACACCCTGGAACAGGGAAGAATAGAGACAGCATGTTCAATATGTATAAAATAATGTGCAATTATCCCTTACATAGCATAAAGATTAGATAAACAGACCTGTTTGCCGCAAACTTTTGACAGATGAACCCTCCTGGGATTTGGGTTACTATGTATCCCCAGAAGAAGGACCCGTGGATCATTCCCACGGTTTCTGGATCCCAGTCAAACTGAGCTTTCTGTTGGGACACACAAAAGGATCAATCTGCACATGTACTTGAATTTGAGTTTGATCTCTAAAATAGGTGATATTTTATCTACCAGAATAGAACAGCTTAAGGAAGAAGAATCAAAACAAGAGAATTTACGTGATTGATTACTGGCCCCCCTGAGGTTTAACCACTGACTTATCTTCAGTATTCCTTCACATCACTTAGCTGTGTCAAACCTTTCACTCTGATGACTGACTCCACTTACTGTAACATTGACTGCCAGACTCTAAGATGACCCAATCCTTTGTTTGACCTGGCCATTTCCACCACCAACAAAGATTTGTAACATTGATAAAGTTTTAATACTGTAAACTTGGAAAAACTTTGCTTCATGGATCTTGCCTGAAACAGGAACGGGCTTTTCCCATGTAGATTTGCACATGTCATTGTATTCTGTAGCATTAAGATTTCCCTTAACTGGAATTAAGGGGCCTATCTCAAACCATATACATCCATAGAGTATGTGTTCACCTCACGTTTATCTCATGCATAAACTAGGAGGGTACTCGGAGCGCGCAGACCTATGAAAAATAATGCCTGTATCTGCACTGTGATTTAGATGTATTGGTTTCTTCCTTTGCGCATGTTACACCCTCCCTCCAAGTTTTATAAACAGCAGGCTATTCATTTTTCAGTAATCCTGCTGACAAACAAATAAACCGAACCGAAAACATAACCTCCTTGGCAGAGGTTATAATTTAGAAACACAATAATATTGATTTTTGCCTCGCTGTCGAGGACTTCCTACCTCGTCCACCCCCACTCACCACTATGACCTCCTTGTTGTCTCTGTAGATGGTGTGGCTGTTGACCATGCTGACGATAGCCACACCTAAGTTACATCGGATACCAAAGGAGATGCAGAAGCCGATGCCAGAGAGGATGGCGATGATGTAGCGCCTGGGCAGGCCGAAGCACGTGCAGTCCACCACGGGCATCTCCTTCTCCTCCACAAGCTCCGGGCGGCCCTCCGCCGACAGCTCGATGGTCTCGCCATTTTCCTGCTTCTTCTCAAGAGCTCTGTGAAGAAGAGATTGGAAAACCCAAAAAGGAGTGAATGGAAAATGTATGTAAAGTATTGTAGTTTAAAAGTCCGCCACTTGGTCCTGCAGCAGAAATAAACATACACTGAACTGTCTTAAAGGAAGTGCGAGTGCATCTGTTTTCTTAAGACGGAGAGGAGGTCAGAGCCCTGACATCTTCATCTTCAACAACCTTCATCTCAACGTCAGCAAAACGAAGGAGCTGATTGTGGATTACAGGAAGCAGCAGAGAGGGGGACACGCCTCCGTCACCATCAACGGGACTACGTGGAGAGAGTCAGCAGCTTCAGGTTCCTCGGGGTTCACATCAGGACCTGATGGACCACACTCCAGGATACTCTGCGACTTCTACAGGTGCACCATCGAGAGTCTGGTATCGCAGTTGCACCGCCCTCAACCGTAAGACTCTACAGAGGGTGGTGACAACTGCTCAGCACATCACCATGACGGAGCTAGCATCCATGGAGGACCTCGACACCCAGCGGTGCAGGAAGAAGGCACACAGGATCATCAAAGACCCCCATCACCCCGGCAACAACCATCCGCACCAAGACCACCAGACTCGGGACAGTTTCATCCCACAGGCCATAAGACTGTTTTATCCTGAGCTCTGCAGTGTCACTACTTATACATATGTTTATAGTACACACAACTGTGTATTCCACATATCTATATATTATTACAGTATTTAATTCTACTGTACAGTATTTAAAACTTAACTCTATATAATATGTATATATTTGACTTATTCCTGCATTTTATTTGCACCATTATGTCTCTTGCACTATTTTTATTGCCCTATTTTATAACTTTATTCCATTTTATGTCTTAAGTAAACTGTACGTTGCATTGTTGGAGGAGCCTGGGACTTTTCATTGCCAACAACGACCCTGTAGCTTTTGTGCATATGACAATAAAGCCTTTGAATCCTTTGAAAAGAGGTTGATTTTAATAGTTAAACTTTGCTACAGTCAATATTTCTGTATATCTCTTCTGTCAGCTTGTGATGGTTTGGCATGTTGTCTGGCCTATCTATCAGTTGACACATCCCTTTGTATTGTTGTATAGCAACAATAGCTTGACAATACACACCAAAACACGCTGACATTTAAGAAAAACCCTAAATAGTCACTATACTGTTTGCTTATTCATGTCACCTAAACGGCTACAGCAGTTATTGAGCCCTCAAAGAGAAAATACGTTTCACATTTAGATTTTCGCTTAAATTTCTGTATTGTGGATTTTCTTTCAGAGCACAGTCAGTCGATGAGCCACCAGAGGTTGTGCAAACTCTTGTTGCTGCGGTGAAAACAGATCCTTTTCTGAAGGGCTCGTAGACTGACAGCTTGGCTTGATAAAGGATGTTCACACAATCTTTCACGCTGTCAATTTGACTGGTAACTCTAGCACCTTAACAAGAGACATTCAGCACCGTTAGCTGTCAGCCTACCACCACTGCAGCTCGCTGTCATAACTTTGACTTATCCTGTCTTCTCGGGGTGTTAATATATTGTGTGTTTTTGTATTGCAGACATTCATCTCCGACAGAACCGGCTGACAGTGATGAATACAGCGTGAGTAAAACAAACCTTCAGTCTGCTGCATCCATGCTCCTCTTCCCCTTCCAAACAAGGTTAACACATTACTCTTGTTCTGCTCCCGTCTATAACCTATGTTGATATGGCTTGCTGAGAAACCCTGAGAAACCATGAGAAACCATGACCTCTGCCAGCCTCCAGTTCTACAGGCATCAAATATGTATCTAAACGCAGCGAGTCATCTATAAAACATGACATGTGCATTGCTGAGTTCTCAGATCAGACTCGAGCACTGCAGGTCCAGATGATGGAGCACGGAGCCCCTTTTATATCACGGCTTTATTTATTATACATATTTAGCTTTTTCTACCTACATATAAAGGTAAAAGTAAATCCCTCTGGCCTTTGTCTGGTAAATGTAATTCACAGCCACCGTCAAGGGATACATACAGTACATGAGAGTACATATAAGTCCACTCAGCCCTGCAGCTTTTAGCCAAAATACAGCTCCCAACAGTGCAGAGCATGAATAATGCTTGGATTGGGGGATGGGGGGGGGTTTATAGATTACTTTATTTGACAGCTGGTTGTACCGGACAGAAAATGGGACTGGGATCCTGGGCTAGAACTGAACCACATTGAAGTGTATTATGCTTCTCAGCAGACTGAGCCACTAGGGCTCACTATAAATAACAGCGCTCCCACAGTGGCCATTTTGAACATCCATCATGGTTGGTTTGAAAATCTCTACTTCAACTGGAAGAGCGAGTATAGATTGGATACTGTTTGTGAGATTTACATCATATAAACATGTAGAAACTGTCAATTATTGATCAGTTGCTCGGAGACAAACGCTCTGAAATTGTCTCTGTGCAGTAGGTCAGTGTTTTATAGTGATATCAAGCTACCATGGACAGTTTAATGCAATTTACAAAATAGCCAAAGTGTCACTTGACACCCAAAACCCCATTACAACAATAAAACAACAATGACAAAAAGCTATGAGTAAAATCTGCTCAGCGTCATGTTTAGAAACTAAACTATTAAACTAGATGGACACCAGAGCCAAACGTCCTATCTCACAATGTTAACAAAAGGGAATAATAATTTGTGGCTCCATGTCTCATGCTGACAAACAGACAAACAAACTGATCCCTAAAAACATAACCTCCCTGGCGGAGGTAACTATGAAGACATTTAGAAGCCAACGTTTCTGGGTATGTATGAAGTAATGGAACTTCTTTGTTGCATGTGCTGGGGCAGCAGCTTCTATTGGTTTTAAGGGGCCGATGAATACCTCATCTGTTGTTTTATGCATCACTGTGGTAAATGTGGTCGCTGTGATCACAGTGAAACTCCTCTGCATCACGGCACTGATCCTAACAACGACCGTGTGTGTGTGTGTGTGTGTGTGTGTGTGTTATATTTTCATAGCGTGCAATTAGCACAGCTTTAAAAAGGGACAGTTCACCCCAAAATCAAAAATAAATATTTTCCAGCACTGCTGGTAAGAGGGAAAATATTTATTTTTGATCAATCTAGATCGATATTTGATCAATCTAGATCATTTTGGTGTGAGTTGTCAAGTGTTTTAGATATCAGCTGTAGAGATGTCTACCAATAAAACAATACACTTAAACAAAACAATGTCTCTTTCCAGAAATCGTGGCCCGGTTACTCAAGATGATCCACGGACCCTGTTGCGAGCCGTTTCGTGTAGGAACTATTTTCTTTCTACCAAACAACACTCTTACATAAGAAGACGCACGCTTCCGTCTGTGTGGTGATACGGTTGGTGGGTGCAGTTAGGTGGAAAGAAAATAGTTCCTACATGAAACTGCTCGCAACTATCTAGGTTGGTAAATAGCAATACAGGTAAGAAAAAGGATTTTAGGGTGAACTGTCCTTGCTGCAGTGTAGCTTAGAGTAAATTAGCAAACTCCCTCGCTACCTTACTTTTCTTAAGATTTTTTTTTATAGATACCATATTTATTCATTTGTTTCCAAGATTGTATATCTTGTTTTTTGCCCTCATTAGATGGTTGAAGGTTCAGAGAGATTTAAAGTAATGTAGACCACTGGGTCAACACACACCCCAAAATCCCTTGTTTGTACAAAAACATCCTTACTCATTATGTGCATCCTACTTACGTTTACAGCTCTCCAACTAATTCAGAATGGAGGTTTATTCTCTCAGCTGTGCGAGACTCAGTTCCTCCGCGTACTCTAACGAACCCTGTCCTAAACACGAATGTCACCGCTCTATCAAGTCACCAGGGACGAGGAACAACCACAATTCTGAAATACCAGGGTAAGAAAAGCACCAGCTGATCTTTATACAGCCATTACTGCAGCTCTCTAGCATCTCTAGATGTACTTCCCGTGGAGACTTAAGAATGACACTAAAATATTGAGTGACAAAAAGACCGGACTTGGTTTTCTTTCCAGCCTTTTAACAGCAGTCACCCTAAAAAACCTCCCGACAACAGTGAGCAGATTGGAAAATATCAGCAGCACAATTATAAAACATATATGCTATGCTGTACTATTAGTTACTGTAAGCAGTCGTTCTTAACAGTCTCCGACACTGATCAAGTATTAATGATTTTCACTCTTGAATTATTAATATCTTCTGGCTCTCTTGGACTATTTTTGTCTGGGCGGGCTTCTGTCTTCATTCTTCCTGTCTCCTCTTCATTTTTAACCCTGCCTTTCATCGTCAACTCCCCTGACTCCCACAGTCTCACACACAATTCGCAACATTTCCTTGTTCTTCAACACCAATTTATTTCCCAGTATCCAGAGGATTTTTCTTTTTGGTTTCTAGCATACACCGTATCTGCTGCATTGACTTTTCATGACTGACCCCGAGTTAAAGGAAATCCGTTGTAATCCTCACAAGCTACCTAACCACTCGTCACACCACCATTAGGAAATGTCTGGGCGCCTCTGTGAACCAATTCAACCCCAATAAGAAAAAGTGCTCCGTTTTTTAATCTTGATGGCACGTAAAAAAGCTGAATTTTACATGACCCATTCTGCTAAGTGAGTATTCCTAGTTCCCTCTCCTAGTTAATCTCTTAATTCATACGTCAAGGACAAATGTCCGGGCAGTTCAGCAGATTGGTTCACAGTTGAGTCAACAGCTTGGAATCATTGATTGGATAAGAGAGAGTCAAATAACTGGTGTGGATTGTTGGAAAGGTTGAAAAGCTCCTCATGACACTTACTACAGAGGACCTGCTGGACCTAAATTGTTAGAATATCAACTGTGGACTGTTACAAGCACTGTAGTCACAAAACAGAAGTACATGTTTGAGATCATTTGCATTAATAAAATACATTTAATTAAAAAGAATGCCACTGAGAAACCAAACAGAAGACATATTTTAGACATATTTCAGTTTCTTACTGGGGGCAATTCATTCAGGTAAAAAACTGAGGAATGAGATGCCGTAATATACAGATCACACCTGCAATGATTAGTTAGATTAATCCATTAGTCAGTCGGCAAATATTTTGATAGTAGAAACATAGTTTAAGTAATTTGTTATGCAAAAAAAAATTAATCTAAATATTCTCTTGTTTAAAGCCCTTAAATGGGATTTTTTTTATTTTATTTTTTTTGCTGTGTTTCCTTGTCTTAACATTATAGTACATTTTATATTTTTAGGTGTTGCATTGCTGGCTTTTAAAAAAAAAAAAAAAGTCATATAGACCAAACTATTGTTAGTTGCAGCCCTGATATAAATAGCTGAACATGTTTCACTTCATTAAATCATGCTTCTGTTTTGTCTCACTCATCTTGACACATGACTTAAATATTGTCTATAGTTTAAGACAGACTATTAAGACATAGTTTAGGAACATCTCATTGTTCAGAATATGGCACAGTTAAATAGATTAAAACAAAACCAAAAAGAATTATAATAATAAATATAACTAACAGAACAGAGCTGATTAGAATATAACTAACAGCAACACGACCAAATGGAGAAGTATAAAGTAGCGTATATGCTGTAGAAGAGATACAGCTCCTGTAAGTCAACACGGCTATGCCTGCTTGTCTCTCTGTGCTCCCGTTAAGCATGTTGCGTGCAGAGAACAGCACCGGGGAACGGGCCGGTGCGCGTTATGCACGGCAGCAACGCACCAAGGGAGCACCTGAGAGCACGTGCGCTCCACGAAAATGAAAGCTTATCGGCCGATGGTGGGTCGAGAGGCCTAATCCTGGCTGTGAGGTGCCCTGAGAGGGGGAAGGGACACAATGACGAGCTATTGGGCTACTTAAGGGGAGAGGGAGAGAGAGAGAGAGAGGTGTCCAAGGTGTACGGCCTGCAGGGATTTACGTGGGCCGACAGCTTGGACGAGCCGAGGCTATTCCTGGAGAGGATTTAAGTGTTTAGACGCTACATCAAATCCCGAGAGGAAGAAAGAGGAGTTCATCAATACCTTTAGATATCTATCAGTGGCCAGACTTCTGACGGCCTCACACACTTTTTCTTTTTTTCAATATGACTGGTTGTAGAGCTATTTCAGTTCTCAAAAACACACAATTCTTTTCTTTGAGTCTTGTGGGTCTAACATGTTACATGATGTCAAAAGTGACCTCTCTTGGTCCACAATGACCCCCCGCAGCCCATCATCACACGTTTAAGTGCTCTGCTTTGGGGAAGTTTGAGCCTTTAGGGTGAGGGTGTTAAGGTCCTCTTAAGCTTACACTGTCCCATAATGACACGCGAGACGGACCAGCAGGCCGCAGATCAGGCCTGTTTTACACTAAACACAAAGCTCCTCTCAGTGAGTTTGGATAATTGGACAACATATCAAACATACTGTGAGTACAGTAGAACCTGAAACACATTGACTGATAAACCTCCACATCAATCAGAATTTAACAATGTGACAGCACTGCAGAAAAGCCTGAAAGAAATGAATCCAGCTATCGATCCAAAGCTTCATTTTACACCGACTTGCCCTAAAATAGAAATGTTATTCTGTACATTTGTTCTGTGTAAGCTTCTTTGGTGGACTCATTCTAGGTTTCAAAGCATTTTACGTGCTGTGAAACTTTTGTTTTTCATAAACTACAGCATGACTGCAGGTGCTTATGAAGTGATAAATTATGCATGCCAGTTTCTTATGTGACAGATTCAGTAGCCTATAGAGGGACAGATGTTGTGCCAGGTCATTCAAACCCACACTAATCCAGGCCTCTGGACACGTTGATCTTTAAAGAAGAACTTTGCTTCTCTTTTAAGACAACAACTCTTATTAAAAACATGTTTCAGCAACCCTACTGTAGCAGCCTAAATTAATTGCAAAAAATATGAACTTTCTTCTTTTTTTTTTAGCGTGACAAGGCTGCATTTCTAGATGTAATTTGTCCCAGAGAGATTTTACATACCCGTATATTTTCCCGAGAGTCTTGGCTGCCACAACCTTAAACCTGTCCGGCCGGATCTCCATCCTCACGCCTCCAGGATCCGACCAATGTGCAGTCTTTGCGCGCTCCCGATTGAGCGCACAGCCTTCTCCTCTACGCCCTCCGCCCCGTGTTTCTTACTCACACATATATCAAATTTAAAAAATGAAATAACTATTTTAATTGATCACCAGACTCCTTAATCTCCCAGTTTCCTGTGCAGCGTTATCTGTAGCCAGCGACACTGAGATTTAATTTGATTCAACTAATTTGATATAAAAATCAACCGAGCAAACATTGTCAGTCCCACTTTGCCAGAGTCCTTAATGTCCAAAATAACTTCTTCACACTCTCCCTAAAAGGTTGTCCGCGCAACTTTCGACAGGATTCGTGGCCAAACGGTGCCGCTGGCCGTGGTCCTGAAACCAGATTACCGCTGCCTGCGCGCTAATCTCTCCAAGTGTGAGTAGTGAGTGGAAGGTAACATGTCACTTCCTTCTTCGCAGCCGGCCGTTTTAAGTACTGACTATCCAAGCAGCGGCTATTCTTGGACATGCACAAGCCTTGACTGGGGAGTTAGAGCAAACACTGTCCGATCGAAGCATATTATCAGAGTTCCCAGGTATTTATAACAGGGGAGGGGCAGGCTGCTCCCGGGACGCTGTGACGATTCTGGGTTGGACTAACCGATTATTGAAATTGTAATGACCTGAGATTCTTCAAAGGTACTATAGGTCCACAATAAAAGAAAATGAGAACAGTGAGATAAAAAAACAAACAAAAGAAAAAACTAAGAGGACAGGTTCCAAATGTTGTGGTTCTACTTTCTTATCTCATGCCTGCCATTTCTAAAAAATGTTATCAAAGATTTATAAAGCTAAAAATAAATGAATAGGAGAGAGCTGCTTTCACTTGTTATTGTTGCAGCATTTAGAGTGAAACAAAAGGTCCAGATGTTAGTCTCTTGTGCTCGTTTACATATGCTGATATGGAGTGTACTGTAGATTAAAGTGGAAAAACTGACGAAAAGGTCATTTAAATATTTACTTATACTAGTGATGTGTCTTACGTCAAGAACAGAGTTTAAAAGAAAAAGATCACAATGCAGTTATAAGTCTTTTGCCTTCTTCCAACAATGTGCCATCTACCAATGTGTTCAAAATGTGACTGTGCCTGACTTTTTATTTATTTTTATTTTTTTAATGTTTTATCATTGCATGGAAAGTGGTGCACACGTTTGTTTTTTTATTCTTATAGTTTGGAATAAAGGTCAATAAAAGAAACAAGCGAATGGCCTTTTTCACCAAAGACACTTTTGACATGTCACAGTATAAACACAGGTATAAATAATAAAGTGAATGATGGCTTAATTCATTTAGCTGCCTCAGTTTCAGGGTCCTGATATTGTGCATACTGACTCACTGTCACAACTTACTGGGACACTACAATAGCTTGGAGCCTCCGTTAATGTTATTAATAACAAATTACTCTATTTCAATTATTCTTTGTATGTAACTGGTACTTATGGACCATAAAAAGTAGAAATGAGACAACATTTCTTTGATCTCTGGACAGTTTATTTGTTCTGGTACCATACTGGACGACTACTGAAAGGATGGGTGGTATTTGATAATGTGCAGGAAAGATCTACTTTAATGTAGCTGTGCAAATGTACGGCACACATGACTGCAGTTTATACAAAGTTGTGATGCACAGGCAAATGTTTGGGGCAGATTTGGTGGTGGCTATGGGCAGTGAAAGGGCAACAGGTCAGGAGGTTACTACAGGTCATTTACAGATTAGGCAATTGCAGCAGGTGGACGAGACATTTCTATCACAGCACAGGACTCACCAGTATATTTTACCATCAAATGTTGAGGAAATAGTCCCCTCTTTTCTTCTGCATATTCCTTCCTAAAACCTCGTTTGGGTAAGGCTGTTTGTGCAAAGCCATCTGCCTGCATTAAGCCTTTGTCTGATGTGTCTAGGTATTGGAAAACAAAGTGCACATTACAATAACAGCTACTTCTTTTACGGTCAATCAAAAGTCTCACTAGCTAAGCTTTCAATATCAGATACAGCTCTTCTCCAGATCCCTGGCTGATATAGTTCTCAGAGAGTGAGAGGAGAGGAAGAGGGGAGGGAAGGGCATGGCGGAGGGAGGAGGGGACAGACTGGGCGGCACAGAGATGATGGATGGAGTGTCCGAGAGCGAGCCATAGCCAGCTCTCCGCACATCTACCGCACTGGAGCCAGCAGAGGCGTGGAAAGACACGTGGGGAGGGTCCATGGGATCTGTGGTTAAATCTGCGGACAGATGGATAAAGAAGCTCACTTTAAATGTGTAGAAAAAAAAGTTTGATATTAGCTCACTGGATAGAGCACAAGACACCATTAAGTGCAATTAATGGCAGGAGAAAAAAAAGCATGTTTAATCATGTTTCTGTATCTATGTCTACTGCATATACAGCTGCTGTGTTGCTACTATTAAAGCTACACCATGTTACATCATTTATTAGTGCGGGCAGTACTAAGAAGTCCCTTTGCACGTCAATGAACAGGACACAGCACGCTCGTGTTTAATAACCAGGTCGGCTTGTGATGCTTTACAACAAATGATACCCAAGAGACGAGAGAGGAAAACATCAGATGTTGACGGGTCCAGTTTTCTCTGGATGGAAGTCTCTCTCTGTGTCTGCTGACGAGGAGACAGTCTGTATTTCAATCTTTAGCTTCCTTTTATCACGCCGTCAGAGAAGTTTCAATGCTCATAGTTGTCACTTTTGTTCCAGTTTTCTCTGTTTGTGGTGCCACTTTGTAGTGAAGGCAGGTAAGATGTGTGTGTGTGTGTGTGTATTTTTACAACCCTGCAGGCAGTCTAATTTTGGTACCACAGTGCTGCAGTTTTCCTCAAGTGTAAGACTGAAAGAGGCTCTAATGTGATAATAATTTAATTTGAAGAAATCTATTAATCTACCCGAGTCATCGTTAAGCTGGGTGTGCAGGTACTGGTGTTTGGTGTAGAACTTGTTGTAGATACAGTACACTGCAGCCATCAGAGCGAAGGTTCCCATGGCCGCAGCGATGAAGAGGCCCACTTTGGCATTATCTTTGTCCACTTTGGCATCTGTGGAGGCACAAAGAGCGTCAGAGTCACGGTTTTCACACATGAATCCTGTCAATGTGGAACATCATTGCTATTGAGGCTTATGCTGCCTCTCTGACATTAACCCTGTGCTGGATGGATATTTACCGAAGGAATTTAAAGTCACCTGGAAGAAAACATGAATGCTTTTGGTCCCATTTTGAACATGAGGTAGTGCTGCACTTCAGCCTCTTTTGTATTACAGCAACAAACACTTTTTTTCACCTGCCAAAACTTGTTTTTTTGACTTGAATTCACAGACAAAAAAAAAAAAAAAAAAAAAGGAACTCAGAAAAATGATCCTGGCTAAACGTTTTCCACCCGTTTCAAAGATACATTTTTTTTTTTTTGTTCAGACCACCATTGTTTTCCCCTTTGCCTCTCAGGGCTTCCATAGATTTTCGCAGTTGCACTGAACAGCATTTCTTTGAACTACACTTACACGTTTGCCTTGCATTTAAATGAGAAGTTTCCTCCTTTCTGAGTAAGTCTTGTATGTACGGTGGAGGAGGAGGCGCTGCCGGGGCCTGATGGGCATTGATCTCCTGCTCAGACTGCAGGGTGCTCTGGGAGCTGCTCAGTGGAAACACCAGCAGCAGGCAGAGAGCTGCCAAACCCGCCATGTGGGTCATCCACTGGTACGTCTGGAAGAGATGTTTAGATACCTGCAAAAATATAATCAATGAAAACACAAATATTATTTTTAATCTAAAGGTTGTTTGTTTTTTTTAGTATACACACTCTTTCTCTCGGCTGCTCGCAGGGTTTGCTAAGCAGATAAATAGGTAGCAATGTAATTAATTAACAGTCAAAAACAATATTGGGTGACACTTTCTATGACGGCCATGTCTATAATACATTATAAACATACTTATAATGTGTTGAAATCTGCTCATATCACTGTATAATTATACTTATAAGCACAACTTAAAGCAATCAATGACCCCATTTAGTCTTTTAACCAGCTGGTTATATATTATATCAATGATTATAATGCATTACAAAAAAAAAAATTATAATGTATTACAACAATGGGAATTTTAATACACTGTGATCCTTGCAAAATAAATGTCAGAGTGACCAGCAATTATGAAGTATTATGATACTTGACATTGTAAGACATAATAAAATGCTTTACGATGCGTTATGATTATTGTTCAAAGCATTATGCATGTTTACGAGTGCTTGTAATTATACAGTGCTATAAGCAGATTACAACACATTATAAGTATGTTTATAATGCATTACAGACATGGGCGTCATAGAAAGTGGTACCTGTTATTGCAGGGGTTTTTTTTCATACTTTCCCAGTCTGTTCCTGCCCTAAAAAAAAGGCCTTTGAATCGGTTAATAAACTACCTATCCTACACACAAACACATTCACTGTTAGACAAAGGCATGTTTTAGCATTTTAAAATCGTGTCATTTGTCCTCACCTGAGGTCGAAGCGAGGATGTCGTGTTTCTCTTGTCCTCTCCGCCTTTCTGGCTGACTGAAGTGAGACTGCATCCAAGACAACTGAGCTCCCCAGACACCTAATAATATTTCCAAGGGGGACACATGTGAGTACTCTTCCACACAAACATACACATGTAGAAAATGGATTACACAAGTGCTGTGTCGAGATACTCAAAGCAGCCTTAAAAGAGGTAAAGAAATCATTATTTAGCTTTCCTTCAGCACGCTCTAAGGCTTTTAAATGTTTCGACAGTTTCTTAGCTCATAACCAGTGAAACCAGTTTTTGTTTAGGTCTTTTAAAACGTAAAAGTTGTGATGGGAAAAGAAGCCATCTAATATAAAAAAAAAAAGCACACCAAATGAGAGGATGCAGAGGTCACACAACCTGCTGTAACATGGTGTTTAGCAGAGAAACTCTCTGACATGAGAGCAACAGAGCGCCCTGCTGACACTTTAATGTACTGCTTCAATCTCCACTGGTTTAGGAAGTCCAAACAACTAATATGTAAAACAAGAAAATCTATAGTACAAGATCTAGAATTACAAACATTTCTTTGTATGTGCGTGCATATATATATATATAAATATATATATATATATATATATATATATATTTATTTATATATACATTTATTTATATTTATATTTAAATATGAAAAATAACAATGCAGTAACCCTAGGGATTCTTTGGGCAAATATATAACATTGTATTTTATTGTGAAATTCATTTATCTACTGATGATGGATCAGACAGATTGCGAACTTTGCTCAAAAAGCTTAATTATAATAAAAGTATATAATCAAATAGGCTTTTTATTTTAGACTCTTAGACAATTACTTATAATAGACTCTACTCTTCATTCTCCAATGTTAATGGACAATCTGGAGATACACCCAAACTGCTCAAAGACTGATAGAAAAACTAAGAAATGTGCCAACTGTTCACGGTGTGCAAGTCAAAACAGGATTTCAAAAGCTAAAAGCTACACTAGTCAGATGCTCGAACACGTATCTTCATAGCCTTGAGCATCATGCGTCAGACCACCTGCAGGTATTCTGCAAACAAGAGCTGCAAGACTTACAGACACAAAGTGAAGTCCGCCTACAGTCAGTCAGAGCTCAGGTCACAGGTCAGTAAGAAGAGCAAATCTTCACATTACCTCTACATGTTGTTCTCGTATACAGCTGTTCAAAAGTTTACCTTGGTGGCAGATGTCTTGACGTGCTTCAACTTTCCTCCAGCAGATAATGGTGCAGATGGGCGGCAGCAAGTGGGTTTTGGTGGAGAGCATGATTTCAGAAATGCTATTTACTTTACTTTGCAAGTAAGTGAAGTGAAGAAGCCCTGCAAGAAGAACTTGAAATATGTGTCTACTGTGCTTTCCAAAGTAAAGGTGTTGGAGTTCATGCTCAGCAAGCCTCAACTTGAAAAAGAAAGAAAACATCACTATATCCGAGGGAGTTGTTCAAATTCCTGCTTCTCAAATAGTTTAATTTCTGCTTTGGAGCTGGCACATGTTTTTTATACTCAAAACACCCAACTAAAACTACAATCCTCAGCCAGCTGTACTGTACATACCATAAAATGTTATGTGGCAACGTAACAGGATACGACAAAACATTGAATACTGCATTTAACAAAAGTATACCAAAAAGGTAAAAAAATCTCTGTCGTCTTTTCAACTACAATAACTGCACTGTTGTGAATTCACTTGTATTTACCAACACAAAGTGTTAATCACGTATTTCCTTTGTACAATTCTAGCTCAAACTTGCTTCTTTTTTTTTTGTTCAGATGTACATGTAGTAACATTTTTCGAAAGGCAACAGTCAACAAACCCCATAATTGCTTTCTAAAAATAATACATAAAACCATTTAACAAGTTGAATACTTAGGACTTTGTCTGAGCAATGTTTAAATTACAAGCATACATGTGGTGTTGATGAAAGAAAGTTTTTAATAAAATGGCAAAAATATATTACATTTTCTCAAAAATTCATTTTATACAGACTAATTAAAAAGAGAATCTGCCAAAACAAATTTCTTTTTAAAAACTATACATATGCTGGAAGGCCTTTTTGTTTAGTCAGCCTAGTTAAATGTGAAGGCACATACCTGTATACATACAGCACAAAGTCAGTTCATTCTGATAGAAACCACTGAAAATGTAAAACAAACGACACCTTAAATTTCAGAAAAATGGCCACGAAAAGACAATGATGACCGAATGGGTCTAAAAAACAAACAAAAAAACACATTAATTCATCATATAGTGCACTGAACTCTGAGTAAAGGACTACTTTGTGTAGCCTGTTTAAACAAACCACCAACTATTTTCCTCAGACACACGAGTTTAAGAAAAAAAGAGATGCATCATGCAAATTTCTAATTTATAAATAATAAATGACAGAAAATCCCACATATTTTCTACAGTTAGTTTCTACAATATGCACTATATACATATATACAGTAGAAATGGGAGTTTACCTTAATATTTATACCATACACCAAAAATCCTTTTGTTGATTGTTGAAATAAATATGGTTGGATGGCTTCTGCGTAGAGAATAGTTAATACTGTGTATGCCTGTTGCAATTATTACATAATCGCGATTAATAGAGACGACTGTGATCATTTTGCACAATCAAGCGACTTTAAAGCCAATGTTACATTTAGGTTACATTAGGTGTGTTTCCATCAGCTGCGGTGAGGCAAATAAACTGCCTACCTCAGCATACGGTTCCAATGTCAGGAACAAAACATGGAAACAAAGCTGTTGGACAGGTTCTTCTGTTTTTAGCTCATACCAGACCGTATGTGTTGCTTACAAAGCAGGAGATGTGTCGATAACAGCTCTCTTCATTTGTAGCAGAGTCTCAGCTACAAGTGCAGCAGTGAGTTTGACGGCTCTGGGGAAAGTTATGTGGAAGTTGTAGCTCAACATCCATCTTTTCTATGTTTTCTAGTTTCTGTTTCTTGGAGATTAATTGACTATTTTACCAACAATCATTTTGACGAGTAGCCATTGAAATGAACATGGACTTAAGGTTTAGTTCCAGAGCCAAACGCAACAGCACCGCTGTGTCGCTGAAAATGAACAGAAAAAGGCAAATAAAGTCGTTAATCGCAATTATTTGTATGACTGTTAATCGTCAACTAAACTTCATGATCGTGACAGCCCCAATACTGGACCCAATTTCTGATGAATTAACTTAACAGTAACTTCCCTTCACTCTCTGGCCATCCTGATTAGTCCCACACTAAAGTAACATCCATAGTATCTGTGCAGCGTGACACACACACAGACACACAGACACACACAGACACACACACGGTGACGCCGCCATTTTCTGTTTTTAATTCAGGCTCAGCTTTTTTGTTGCAACTCCACCCAAATCGTGACTCACAATCTTTAACCCAGCCTTAAACAATCATCAGAATAATTGTCACATTGACTGTGCTGTAACAGTTCATTATGAAAAAGGTATTAAAACTCGCCAAGAGACTTTGAACAGTGATGTCATTCTGTCCTCAATAAAACGAGGAGCGAAATTTTGCTGGTTTTGGAAAACTGACAAAGTGGCAGGGATGGATTCTTGAAAGGAGGCGCATCGCACACGAGTGTAAGATAAGTTGGAAGATATTTTAGATAAACGGACAAGTTAACTATTTGTACAAATCTCAGGAATGCAGGAACAGGATGTGAAGAAAATGAAGAAACGTTGTCCTTTGCTCATTTGCTCAACTACTCTGTAACAATAAATTATCGGAAGTCCTACCTTGTTTGTTCCACATTTTTAAAAAAGGTCTTAAATATTAAAATAAGGAATCTTTTGTCTCACTTGCAATGGTTTTCTGTGCCACAGCTGCACTAAAAGCTTTGAGATAATCCACCGTCCTTCACAATGGCCCGCTGTAGTTTGGTCTGCGTGCTGCAAGTCATTTCCAACCTTTTCCTTTTCACGTCACGTGTTTAGGAAGCAGCGGTCCCGTTTCTTCGGGCCAGGTCTGACATGTCAGTCATCTGAGTTTCACACTTGTCATCGGTGCTAACAATTCTGTACTGACCAGTCTGTGTATCTCCGGCTGTTTGCCTAGTCCGGTCCTGCAGAACAGCGTGAATCAAGGCCACTGGGACGGGCATCATTGCAAATATGATCAGTGAGGCCATAACAGCCAGAGCCCAGCCAGGGTACTCAAGGTACTCCTCAGAACCCTGAAGAAAAAATCATCTCATTAAAATCACTTGATTAAACAACAGGAACTAATAGCTACTCTGCTTTACATATTCAATGTGAACTAAGAGAAATTCACTATCAATTATTTCCTTCAGGTTGGGAAGTATGTGTGGAGTACGGTAAAAAAACTGAAAGAAAACAATAAATCCCACGGACTGGTTTAAGAGCTCATAATTCCCTCTCTTATATCGTTTTTCTATTACTGTGAAAACTGTATTTATTTAAGTTTCTCGCCAGAAACTACATTTTACAAGATTACATTTGAACATGTCATGATAACGTTATAATTTAACTTTGCTGAATATTCATTTTTACTGAGTAGAGCATGAACGCACCATAGTACATCTCTATGGAACCTCGCTCCACCTGCTGCTAACCGTTAACGTTAACTAGGTCTCCTCCCGCAGATTTCAACACGGATTTGTTGTTCACAATGTGTACCTGCAGCACTGTAGATAACCGAGTGCCGCCACGTTTTCAGAATTTTGGCACCGACTTTGTACCGAGGTATCGGTTCTCGTGACATCCCTACTTCCTAAAGCTGTTGATGTTTTACATAACTGGGATTTTTCATTTTCAGACTCCACTGTACTGAACACACCGCACAATAAAAACATAAATGCACCAATGCAACATCCCATCTTTTTTTCAGCGTTAACACATTAAGGGTGTATTTTTTCTCTTTAATACATTTCTCCATACCTTCTCTTGGTTCCATGCCATGTAAGTGGGCCGTTTGATGAACATGCGAATGGTGGTGGCGCCCAGCAGCCCCAGCATGGCAAGCAGGCAGATGTATTTCCACAGGTACTTGTAAATCACAGGGGGACGCCAGCCCAGCATCGCCTCAATGTCATCAAGGAACCTTTCGAAACACAGTTTGGTAAACTTTCACGGATTACATCGTTTTGTGACAAACAAGAGAATTTAACAGATTCGTTGACATTGATATCGAATTTAAGATTTAAAAAAGTCAAGACAGATACCCACAGTCTGAAAATAGAGCTCACCTGTCAGCTCCATATAGCCAAGACACACTGAAGGTCTCAAACACCACAACGATGATGAGGGGTAGAGTGGCAGAGTAATCGTCGAACATCATCACAAAGTAGTTTCCACAACGCTGGGTGAAGAGCAGGCCAATGAGAAAACCGATAATGCAGCTGAAAACTGCAACAACAAAAAGACGTTGGGTTAAAAACACTTGGCATACACAATCAAACACAATGGATACATTCATGGTTTATCCTGAATAGCTTCAGCTGGTAAATGCACTCGTTTTGCTCCCTCTCTGCTTGAAGGCGTCGGTGAAATCAGCTGATGAGATTGTTGACTTGGCAGGAAATCACGTTTAGTCTCCGCTCTGACACGTGACAAGACGCTGATCTACTGGCTGTAACTTTCAGAGTGAGATATCTGCCAAGCAAGTAATGAAGTAAGACATAATTCATTTAAAAAGAGTTTTACACTGACAGTGTGAGTATTGTGCAAAACGTTGTCCAGTCCAATATCCATTTCATTCTAATTTTTTTTATCTTTGTTCACAGAATCTTAGTTGTTCAAATACCACTTGGACTCAAAGCTGAGCAATAAAACCAAATTTGAGTTAAAGTGAAGTTGAGGTTTGCATGGGTTGGGATTTGCCTCCTTACAAGAAGAAACAAGGGTTGAGGTAAAACAAGGTGTTTACTTGTGAGTTTGGTCTTGTTGTTGGCCAGAGTTTTGAAGCGGTCAGTGAGTGGGGCGAGGATGCCCTCCATGGTGCCAAACATGGTGCTGAGTCCTAAATTGAGCAGCATGAGGAAGAAGAGTGCTGACCAGAAGGGGCTGCCAGGCAGGAGGGACATGGCCTCTGTGAAGGCAATAAAAGCTAAGCCTGTGCCCTCCACACCCTGAACACAAACAAGAGGCACAGCTTTAACTTCAAAGTACAGCACGCAAAATAACATTGAAATCCACAAAAGCAAATTGATGTCAGTCCAAACACTCAATATTTACCTGCTGCATCTCTTTTTCCAGGTCACAGTCTGTTAAATTGCCTGGGAACTTATTTCCATACTGTTTGAACCAGGCGCTGTAGTCCTTGAGAGCCACAGAGCTGGGGTCAGAATAGTTGAAGTCTGGCATCAGGTGTGTGTCCACAGGACCGCTGCGAAACTGCTCCGATAACTCCTTTATGTTACTAATTAAAAAAAGGAAAAGAGAAAACACAGCTGTAAACATACAGTTTCTGCAACAACACGTGTCAAGGTCTGTAAAAAAATAAATAAATCAGAGGCCTACAAAACAAACTGTGGTACCAATAAAAAAAATATTTTTTTTTTTTTTTTATTTTTTTTTTTTTTATAAACAAACAACATTTTCTGCTGGGCAACCAGCAAGCTCTCTTAGCTTTTTTAATCTAATAAACAAACAAGATAAACTCATAAAATGTCAAGAAAGGAAATATTCTTTCACCTATTTTCCTTATTAAACAGAAAAGCACAACTTTATCATACACCTTCTGAATTCAAGTTTCTCTCTTTCACGAGATTATTATTCTTTTTCTATGATGGTCAAAAGGTGGTTAAAGGAGAATCAAGAATGCAATCATTAATTTAAATTGTATGAACCATTATTACCTAAATCAAACAACCACAACTGTTGTGTAAACATCATAAGCATCCTGTGACTATATATAATAAACAGTATTGTATAATTTCTGTTGTATGTGATGTGCCGTTTGTCTTTATTGTTCACCTGCCCGGCGAATATATTAGCTTTTAGCTATATCACTGTGTGATGCATCAGATTTCAAGTATTGACATTTGTGTTTATTATACGTGGTTCCTGTTTAATAAACTTGTAAAAAAAAGAATAATTGTCCTGTTAAGGAACAAAGTAAAACTCACCAAAACTGTTCTGGTTAGTGTTTCCACTGTTCCAACAATCACTGCCTCTGGTTTGGTTAAAGTAAACTCTCTAATTCATCGAGTTAGAAGTGAAAATATGCCGGCGCTACACACACTTTTCCCCCCGCTGTCTCTATTTAAGCCTCACTGGTTCTTCGGAGGCAGACCAATGAATTGGCACAAAAAAGAAAGACAGATCTGCCAAAGAAACAACAACCGGCGATGTACTCAGCTTATTCTGTGCCACTGTGAGGAACAAATAAATATTTATATACTAGTGACTCACATTTGAAGTCATCATGTAGTGTTGTCTTTTCACGCATAACTCAACATTTCCCCTCTAATCAAACATACCTGACCACACAGGTCATGGCCTTGTTTTTGGCGCGGAAGCCGAGCACAGCAAACACCACCAGGGAGGCCAGCAGAGACGTGAGGAAGTTAATAGTGGAGACAGTGAAGGCATCGCGGTGGCAGTTGTTGTTCTTGGGATTGTATGAGGAGTAGGCGATAATGGACCCGAAGCCAAGACCCAAGGCAAAGAAGACCTGCGTGGCTGCCTGCCGCCACACCTGCACATCTCCCCAGATTTCCAGCTAGAAATGTGTACAGGGAACAATGGGCGCGTCAGAGAAAGAGTCACAGCTGCCTCTCTTTTCTACAAATCGAGCAGACATTTTATCTGCGGCTACCTTGGGGTAGAACATGTAGGTGATTCCCTCTAACGCCCCATCCAGCATGAGCCCTCGGACAAGGAAGCAGAACAGCACAACGTAGGGGAAGATGGAGGAGAAATACATGACCTAGCAGGTAAGAAAGAATGTACATTAGTAAGTGAATCCACACAGCTTCCAGTAGACGTTTAGATATTTGCCGCAACTCTCCTCAAGTGGCGTCCTTTCATTTTTACAATGTATGCACAACAAATTTATATTTTTCTCGTTGGGAAGCCGTGGTCCTTAAATAGCTTAGGTGTCTTTAACTGAGTTCCCTGTTTAAATCCTACTAATTTGCTGCGTACACAACCCATTCCCCCCCACAGGTAACTGATGTTTCCTCTAATCCTAAGTGTTACACACTGAACATATGACCTCTGCAATGGAGATGATTAAGTCAGTAATTGCGTGAAGCACCTGATGTCAGCCTGAGCCGTATTAAACTTCCCCTCAGATATTAGCGTTAACATTAAATACAGTAAGATAATCATCCGACACAGTACGCTTGTTCTCGGCAGTGTTTGTTAAGTAAACATGAACCACCCACACATGGCTGGTGATACTAATGCCACCCTGATAAGACTTTAACTTTGCTCTTCATTGTAATGTATAGCTCTACTGAGACTGACAATATACAACACAGTATTAAAATAAATGCTCATTTTCAAAACTCCCAATACTTTGACACATAATGTGGATTTAGCCATTTAAAGTGCGTCATTAATTAAGCCAGCCATTCCAGAGATCTAATCTAAGCCCAACACATGACTGGGATTTGAGCTAACTGTGAATACCAAAGCAACAGGACACAATTTAGTTCTTATGTCAGTCTTTGTCATGAAGGGCTTCTCTTCATATTTTTGATATTTAACGCTCAGCTGGTCCCAAAGTAAACACTGTAATGGTAATAATGTATTGCCACGGTATGTTTCTAAATGAATAATGTGTTTAGAAATTAAAACAATTAAAAAACACGTTTCTTGGAAATATCACACCAACTATTCTCAGCACTATTTCAAAATGCATAAAGAAGTTTGTTCTACAAATATGAACGGACGGACTCTGACATGCAAATCATAACGCAAATAAACCGACTTTAAAACTGATGTTTGAAGCAGTAACTCATCTAGAAAATGACTGTTTTCAGTAGTAAACATCTGGGAGCCGTTAAATATGAGCATATAAATACCACAGCTTTTTTTTTTTTAACGGCAGCTTCCTTGATAGTCAAATCAGCACTTTGAAAGTCAGGAGGCACAACACAGTTACCTTCACAGAGGTCTTGATACCCTTGAACATTCCCAGGCACACGATGGTCCAGGCCGCCAGCAGGCAGCAGACGATGTAAGGGTTGAAAGAACCCGTCTCATCAATCGAGTCTGTGACATCCAAAGATTTGCGGTACCAGAAATACGATGTGGGGGAGCTCTTTTCACATTCTTTTACTGGTGCAAAGAGAAAGAAATATGTGTATCAATCACTAGTCTTACATGTGACACACAGCTTATACATTTAGAACTTCATAACACCAACAAATTGTATCTGTTTTGAACCTGAATGCTGCGTTTACCTGTCACATTGCCCTCTTTTGGACACTGTTCCCAAGGTAAAGGGTACTGGAACGAGTTCCCGAGATAGAAAAGACTCCATGCGAGAATCACATTGTAGTAAAGAGCCACGAAGAAACACACCTGAGGACATATGAGAACAAGATTAGCAGGTTCATAAGAAGAGTTTATTATGTTTTAAACAGTATTTATTTACCATATGCCAAAAACGGTAAACGGGTGTATTGTCAGTCGAACAGAATAATAGAGCAAGTGCTCGTCTATACGATCGATAGACAGACGGAAGACAAAACAAAGACAGTAAAATCCTGCTCCTTTGCAGCTACTTCATCATCGTTTTTAAAAATGAGATAAAATACACCATTGCTCCCTCGCCCTTCACATACAGCACTATGCTTCTAGACGTTGGCAAAAGGCTGGAATAGATTATCATTATTTTACCACACAGCTGGAGTAGCCGATCCCTGCCAGCCGGGGAGAGATGTACTTCCACACCCCGATGCTGCCCTGTCGGATGGCCTGCCCCGCTGCCAGCTCCAGGAAGAACAAGGGAATGCCCACAATCAGCATCAGCAGCACGTACAGGAGGAGAAAAGATCCTGAGGAGAAGATGTGAGCAGCACTGTTAACAAATGAACGCCACACTTTGTTTACTCGGATGTAAAAGGAGAAGCAAATGTTTGTGCTACGCTCATTTTTTTTTTTAAATCCCACACAATTCTGTTTACTGCTCCTTTAAAAATACACCTTCAGGGTGAATAGGGAACAGGAAGCTCTTACAGGGCACCTTTGTAACCGAAATATTTACAACACATACCGCAACTTTGCCCTTTTGATTCTGGCAGGGAGCCTTGATGCATGTCATACCCTTATATATACACAAGTCTATGGTCATACTCTCTCTCTCTCACAGGCCATTTCCTGTCTGCCTCGTCACTGTCAACTGTCAAAATAATATAAAAAATCTACATAAGCCGCCAAAGACAAAAGTGAAAAAACAACTTCAGCTCATGGCAGTCGAAACCAAAACTGTATTAAATTGACTGTATCCTTATTTTTTCCGTATGGTTTTCAAAGTTCTCTTGGCAACAGATATAAACCAGATGTTGGAACATCGGTCATTGCAGCAGTGTTTTGTGTTGGTTACAGATATAAACACTATGTTAATGCATTTACATACAAAGAATAGTCTCACTTTCTGGTAATGTGTCTCTCACACACACACACACACACACACACACACACACACACACACACACTCACACTCACACTCACACACTCACACACACACTTTGTGTTTGGCCCCATGGGATCCGCAGCAACCAATCCTGTGGCAGCCATCTAACACGGATGACAACAATAAGTACTCGCCTCCTCCATTTTGATGGCACAAATATGGAAACCTCCAGACGTTGCCGAGTCCGACGCTGAATCCCACCTGAGCCAAAAAATACTCGACTTTACTGTTCCACCCTGCTCGAGCGGCCGGCTCAGACGGGCCCTGCTGGCTCTCCTCGTCAGCGTACCCGTCAATGCCCGACTCTGTGGTTCCTGTCTGGTCATCGTCGGTTGGCAGGGGCTGCTTCTCCATCTAGACAGGAGGAAACTGGTTAAAATGTGAAGTAGTACATAAACACTGCACTGAGACTGTGGCTGATCATCAACATTAGATTTACGGGGACTACTGAAGAGTAGTTTTGGAGATGCTCCAGTCATTCGTGGGCGTCACGTATGGTGTACCACAGATAAACTTAATACTCTGACTCCATCAAGCAATGATACTGTTTCAGGTTTACTCTGGTGCTGCGTGTTGCCACACTCAGTTGCAAATGTATTACGTACACCGAGCTCAAACTGATTCAGTTTCATTCAAACAGCCTTGTAACAAATCCTACCTTCTTGAATGTCTTCATGTTCAGTTTAATAGTTTGTGTTGAATCAACTTTAGGTTTATTTTGGAAGCTGTAGCGCTGATGGATTGGAATGTGCTTTTACAGGAAATGTTTTGTCCACCCTATTTATAGACTTTTCGTCTCAGTTGCTCCATTTTAGAATAAAATTTAAATATTTATATAAATATAGAGAAGTCAAAAGGAAAAATATTAACATTGTACTACAATATATAACACTAAATATGTAAAATATATATATATATTTTTTAATATATACAGTAGTGTAATAATAATAAAAATGAATGATGAAAACAAGATTATTGCTTGAAATGTACAGTGTAAAACATTAATAATGGCAAGTGATGAGTATTGCACAATTGAATAATTGCACAGGAACAGTAACGCGGGTGTAAAGTAATTATTATAATAAACATACAGTATCTCCTAACATACTTCACATTACTTAGTGCACTTAGTTTCTTTAAAAAGGTTCATATCATCTTCACTTTTAAGAAATAAAGGCAGGTGCAGCCTGTTCGCGCGGTATCTTAAGCTACAACGTGACTTCCCCCGACCGCCTGTCTTTGTCTTACACACACATGGAAAACACACACTCCTGGTATAACACACACTCACCTGTCATAACACACTCACCTGTCATAGACAAACGCCAACCAGCAGGTAGAAGAATAACCGGAGCTGACAGAGAATGTCGGAGAAAATGTTTTATTCTCCCGTCCTTGCAAAGAAGGAAACGAGCACGTGTCTGCTGTGTGTCGTTATCCACCGCGTCGCGAGACGAGTTATTCTTCTGGTTCTATTCGCCAGATTAAATGTAACACATCAGACACTTTGATGCCGATATTTAACTATAAAGTTAAGACGTTAAAACAGATATATGCCTTGAATACGGTAGTTATTTTACCGCCCGAGTGTTGTGCTCGCGGTTCATTGGTGTAGCCGGGGGTTTGTTTCTTTCACGCGATGCAATACAGTTAACCGCACCCATTACTACAGCGCTGCCTTCAGGGGCTGCACGAAATCTGGACACTATAGTTGGCAAGGACACGAGTATCCTGTTGCATGCTTTACTTATGACAGAACATTTGAGGAAAAGGCATAGGCTATATATCATAAAGCTATTAATTATTTTAGCCACATTCTATATACATTTATGTGTAAGTTTCCAAGCCCAAGGCCCCTTTTTACTGTTTTTGCAAAGGGTTTGAACTGTACATTAAATCTTGCGCCAATAAAAAGGACATATAAACTGACAGGGCATGTGTTGACTGTAAAGTATGTATGTAAATATACAATAATAAATTGTGCCTTAAATATTCCTTTTCATTATTTTGTATTAAATTATTTTTATGTATTCATTTTTGTCTAAAAAAAAAAGACATGTTGCAACCAATGGTTATTTTCATTATCTATTAATATGTCGATTATCCATCAGTTTTTCAGAGCCCAAAGTGATGTCTTCAAACTGCTTGTTTAGTTTAACTAACAGTCCAAAACCAAACCATGTGGTGCGGATGTGTTGGCACTCACATTCACAGGAGGAGCCGTGAACGCAGCATAATCCCAAACACTGATTCTTTTAAGATTTAGTTTCCAACACGTGTGACTACATGCTGCCAGGTTTAGACTTTAACACGCAGTTTAACTGTGGGACTCCACTCTTCTTTTATGATTTGTCAAAGCAGGGGTTGTCTGAAATGACATCATTGAAAATACCAATGTTGACATTTGATCTAACGTTTCATTGATTGTCAAACATAACGCGTGGCAAATATTTATTTTCTTCAGTTTTCAGTTGATTGCAGTCAGATGTTCCCCGTTTTAGTTCATTTCAGTTCATGAAAAAATAAAAGTTAGGCTGATGCAATAGGCGGCTCCTGTCTTTGAACATGGTTTTCTGTTAGACTGGAATAATGTCACGTCCTTGAACAGTGGCTGTAATAGCATTACTTTTTAGATTTTGTCAAATTGTACACTACCTATTTTATCAGTACCAGTCCCACATGATTTATGTTTTTTTACAGATCCCTGGCAGTGACATTTCTCTGGACCGCACCAAATACTCACGCACACACTGACACGCGCTGCATGCCACGTATGCCTATTTTGGAGGCAAATAAAACAGTCTCCTGCCACTACAGACTCATCATACTACAGTATCATCTATGCGCTTGAAAATACCTGCATGTATTTAATAAAGAGTGATAAATACCTCGTGGTATGAAATTATAAAGATCCTTGCAATGTTTTCCAAATTGTCCTAAAACCAAAGTGGTAACTTCGCTCGCAGCCACTTCACCTGACTCCGCCTATCCTCCACTATTGGCGGATAAAATGGAGACTTGTCTTCCTCTTCCAATAAAGGACTGTTATGAAATGTGATAGCCAACATTTTTCAACATGTATGAATCATGCCCCTCCCACACACCCCAAACCTGATGCATGTGTATTGTATAGAAATGTATAGTTTATTTCCAAGGTGCTTTAAAGTTGCAGCTATCAGTGACTTAGATGAAATCTGACTGATGATATTTTCTGTGAAGGTAAGAAGTTTTATGTCCCAACCTCAAAGTTTTAATATTGTTGAAAACCTTATTGACACCGCTGGAATCATATCCTGGTAAGTAAACAATAAATATGTGTTTATTTTGTTTTCTTAAAAGTAGTAAAATTCAAATATATTAAATCTGAAAATATTGAAATGAGATTAAAAGAACCCAAATTCCAAGAAAACACACTGAGGACATGACCTCAGTTTTTCCAATTGTACCCAAGGCCTTGCACAAGTTTTCCCAAATGATTGAAATACCTGTACTTGTTAATGTGGGTGTGCAGGAGAAAGAGTGAGTAAATATTTTTATCTCTAAGGTGAGGTGGTAGACTGGGCGGGACGTGACACACCTCTGCTCTGTAAAAGCTTTCAATACCAAAGAGAGGAGAGTGAGTTACGCTGAGACTCAGGACTAGTTCTACTGTCAGTGTAAACACACGTACACAGAACACTAGGAATAAAGTTTTGGAAGCACATCAACCTCGGTAAGTTGATCAAACATACTTTTCCATTCTCTCTAAGTTTTCAGAACTCGTGACTTTTAAGACTGTTTAAATAAACGTGTACAGCCTGAAACAATGAATCAGAAACTGCACGGAACGACATTGTGAAGCTTTGTCACATCTTTGATGGGTTTTTTTTGTGTCATGAATTCTGTGTAGTAATTTGTTAAGTTACTTGATAATTCAATATTTGTTGTCCATTTAATGGAATTTCAAACTGCTTATGTGGATTTACTGAAATCAAAAACTGAATCATGGGTCAAGTTCCTATTGCAACACATTTTATTATTAAATTATGAGCAAAACATGGTCTTTTCCCTCCCCAAATTGTGTTGTAATATACATATGACCTATGGAGTGTACATACAGGACATTACAACAATACCCTGGGGGAGCTGATATTGTGCCTTTGTTTGTAAGCGACTTAAATTCTCAGAAATGCTGATTATTCAGTCAAGATGTTAAACTGTATTTTCACGTAATAATAGTGTGCAGACCAGTTTGGTCCTGGCTGTATGGACACATAAGATGGAAACTATTTTAGGTCAAGTATTTCTTAAGGAAACCGGTTTTAGGTGATACTAGAAGTTTGATTCCAGTATGCTGTTAATGGCCCCTGAGGAGCAGAGAGATTGAAAAGTGAGGTGCATTGTACGGTTGTCCGACTGGTTGGGCGGCTCACTCACTCACACAGTGTAATCCCAAATTACTGAAGCGAAAACTGGTTCAAAAAGGCGAAGAGTCCAGTTGAATGAGGATGTTGCTTTTGCAGGTGCTGGTTAAGACGTGTTAGTTTTAGAGAAAGTTTGATAAGATTAAACTGCGGTCTGCCTTTAGACACACTACAGGTGGATAGGGTAAATATTTTAACTAATAGATGCTTTCATGAAACTTCCCCAGTGGATTACTTACATTAAGACGGTTATGTTTTGTATTACAAGTTTTCTGAACTTCTATGTTTAAATATGTAAACGAGGCATTCTCTTATTTTATGTGTTCATTTGTAAACATATTCAGAAGAGAAATCTGAACATTGGATGAAGTCAGGTTAAAAAAATCCTGTTTCGTGTTGTTCACATATTAGAGGCAAATATTTTTTTACAGAGGGAATCTCTTTGTGTCACTCCATAAATCAGAAAATACTGTATCAGTAAATCAGGCTGTGAATGATATATGAACAAACCCCCTCTGGAAACAACTTCAGAATATAGATAGGAATCAAACTTGAAAGTTTAAGTGCTTCTGAAGTGGAGATTTGGAGAAATTGTGGAGAAAAACAGCCTTTAAAGATATGTATTTTAAAATTCCATACATTCTGAAAGACACTACAGGTGAATAGGGTTAAAAAATGAACTCATAGATATCACCATGAAACTAACCCAGTTGTTTACTTACATTAAGACAATTCTTTTTTGTATTACAAGTTTTCTGAAAATGTGTTTAAATATGCAAATGAGGCATTATCTACGGCTACGTTTTTGGTGAATTTAGAAGAAATCTAGAGACGCAAAGACAAAGTGTAGTAAGATAAACTCCTAAATGTGTGTTTCAGATGTTTTCTTTCCACTACTCTGAAAAACAGATGTCATGGAAGCAAAATAGCCCCTATTCTCTGTTGAACTGTCTGTGAGTGGAGCAAAGGTCATTTGTAACTCCACCTAAAAGGTTTTCTGATCCCCTCTCTCCGGCTGTATATTCATAGAAAGCTGCTCTACCTTTCTCCAGACCAAGGATGACAAACATCTCACGATATCTTGTCAACGTAAGTCTTATCTGCAACACCTGCAGCGTTTTCCTCAGAGTGATATTTATAAAGATGCCTCAAGTCCTCATCTCTCTCTCTCTCTCTCTCTCTCTCTCTCTCTCTCTCTCTCTCTCTCTGCTTGCAGCACCTGCTGACGTTCTCACTCCAGGAGGGAGATGTGCAGAATGTGGAGGAAGCCCAGTCCCGTCTCTTCGCACTGGCTCAAAACAAAAAGCTGTGGAGCCAACAGATGTTCCTGGATGTCGGCGCGGAGGCCATCCATCTCCGGGACACGCAGAACCAGGTGAGCACAGACGCATGGTGGTTCAACAAATAAGGCCTGTAGGTTGTGAGCGATTACAATGGACGAAGGCGAGATGTATAAGTGCTTAATTGAGAAATGCTTTGCATGCGTAATGACCTTCAGTTTCATCTACTCGTGCAGGACGAGCTGGAGAACTACTCTTTCAAATCCATCTACCGCTGCAACGCCATAAACACAGAAAAACACTTCCCATCCCTCCTTCAGTTGGTCTGTCAGAGTGCGGACCAGAAGAAGCCGGACATCCTCTTCTTCAACTGCGAGACTGTCAAGGTGAGTAACAACACCCCCCCCCCTGTCTGTGCGTCACTTTGAATCTTCCGCTTGGTTCAGGTTTTACGAGTGATGCCACTTCCTGATTCTCTTTCTCACAGGCAGAGCAAATCTGTGACGACATTGTACGCGCAGTTTCGGGTTCCTCCACCACCGGCAGGCGTAAGAAGCCCGACGCCCTCAGGTACAGTGAATGTCAGGGTCACGAGACAAAATATGTCTAAAAAAAAAAAAAAAGACTCTCATGAAGACTTTAATACTTGAAACCATTCATTCGATGTGAGTTCCTTATTCAAATACAATGTTTTCGGTGTCTAATATCCATGTGTCATTGTGGTCTTAATGGAAGAAAGTGTGTCTGAGTGTGTGTTTGCGCTCATATTGTGTGGCAGGAGGTTCAAAGGCAGCCAAACAAAAGACAGACACAGACAATACAGGATCATTCAGACCAGTCTCCCATTGAACTGTTTACATTGCTCCTCTTTTTCTTTTTTCTTTTTTCTTCTTTATTGCCATTATGTCATATTTTCCACGGAATCAAAGCAGCCTGGCTTCACCGTCCACCTGTGTGTGTGTGTGAGAGAGAGAGAGAGAGAGAGGGAGACAGAGAGGACAGGGTAAACAGCTGAGAGAGAGAGAGAGAGACAGACCTGCTTTACCGGTTTTCACATAACTTAGGAAGGCGTGACAAAGATAACAAGACCATTGTGACAGAAAGCAGAGAGAGCAGAGGAGGGATGATGGTGCTCACGGCCTGAACGGATTACCTGCTTTAAAAAACGTACTCTTTATTAAAGGACGTGTGAAGGACAGACAAACGGGGTAAGACGGACAGATGGCTGTTTTATTTGCTTGTTGTTGTTGCGTTTGGATTCAAGTTTGATTCAAGAAAAGCGACTGTACAGTTTGCACTCTCACAGGTGTTTGCATAGTGGGCAAACACACAAAAAAGTTTGGCCACGTCCTTTGTCTTTTCCATTTAAAACGGGCTGATTTGTTTTAATTGAAGGTTTAGATTGAGGCACAGTGTTGTCGCAGTGCAGGCTGTAGCCATGAGAAAGCACAGTCACACTGTTTACTGCACTGTCAGGGTGGAATAAGGGCTGTGGGGTTGAATTTCAGAGGCATCACAATATCTATTGATAGAGGACTGTGTTTTCTGCCTGGATTCCCTGAGCAAAGGTTTTCCTGCTGTTGTAACGAGTCAGCATCCAGACTTCTTTAAGGGTGTCCATCAACAAGAAGGCTGAGAACGTTACCTGTAAAGTTGTGAAACTCTCCTCTCGTCCTCTAGGCTTCCTCAGAGTGGGGGAGAGATGATCGACCCGTATGAAATCCCGAGCCCCCCCATCCTGCATGCTCCGAATCCCCCAACATCCAACCCTCCACCTTACCCCGGACCCAGAGGTGAGAAATAAAACCGACTTATTTTCACACGAATGCTTGTGCACGACCGTAAAAGTAAAAGGTTTTTACGAGGGATTTGATATGATGAGAAGGTAAGAAGAGGGGAAAGGGAGAGGTATTTAGGAGCACAGAGATTGCTTTGTGTGTTTGTGTGTGTAAGGGGGGGTGGGTTTCAAGGGTAAAGGGGGCAGGGATTCCAAATGCAGGGAAAACCAAGGCTATGAATGGAAATGGATGAACTGAATCCTATCTTCTTTTCTACAACAGCGAACGGCATAAACGGCGGGCCTGACATCTCCTTCCTGAGAGCAGAGAGAGAAGTGGTACGACGCCACCTTTGTGTCTTTTCTCTCACCTTTGGCCGTGATTCCTCTCCGAACAGAGTAACAAACTGGTTCTCCCTTCCTCAGGGGATCCTCAATCACTGTTTTGATGACATCGAGAACTTCATGGCCAAACTGCAGCAGACCGTAGAGGCTGCCACCGTGCTGAACCAGAGGAAGAAGAAAAAGAAGAGAAGTAAAAAGCCCAGCGCTGAAGGTGAAGAGAGATGGATGATACGAGAATATCAAGTTGAAATGCACAGCTATGGATCCTGATAACACTGTAGGTGATTTATTTTCTTGTGTTTATTCGGAACAACAGAAGATTTGCTCACCGCAAAGGCCCGCCCTCCAGCAGAGGAGGAGTTCATTGATATCTTCCAGAAATTCAAATATTGCTTCACCCTGTTGGTGTGTATCCAGCCACGTTTCTTTATTATTATTATTTTTGTTATCTTGCTGTGCTACATGATAAATTCTTTCATTTTATTTCTTTATAGGCCCGCCTGAAGTCAACTATCTCCAATCCGTCATCAGAGGATCTTGTTCACCACGTATTCAAACCTTTGGATATGGTGAGTGTCATAATACGTCACCTACACCTACACCTACACCTACACCTACACCTACACCTACACCT
>CALSCE010000091.1:16695125-16782261 GCA_943593645.1 Bovichtus variegatus
CACCTACACCTACACCTACACCTACACCTACACCTACACCTACACCTGTTGTTGCTGTTGCTGTAAACACGAGGCACATATAAAAAAAAAAAGCCTGAGTAGGACGTGACAAATATATACTGTATATATATATATATATATATATACGTATAATATAATATATTTTTTAATAGACAAAATAATAATATACAAAAGAAATCAGGCACATATAAAACAGATAAAAGTGATACAAAACATATGAAAAGCATAAAATGAGAACATTAAAAGACAGTTACATAAAAAATTTCCAAAAGTTTATTGCTTTTTTTTGTTGTTGTTTAATAATCGGAGTAATTTAAGTAAAATTACTTTAATTAAATTCTTGGAAAAAAGGTGAAAACACAGATAATGATTAAAGAAAATTATGTTTGTAAATTTAAATAAGATTTCATATAGAATAATAGACAAGACTGCCATTATCAGGATTATCATAGATTATCATGTCAAATAATGTTTTTAAGAGTAGACAGAATAAATAGCTTCGGAGTAAAAAACATTTCACATTTTATCAAAGAATAAGTGAGAAACTGATTCTATATTATGTTTACAAAAGGTAAACTTAATATCAATGTCTGTAAACAATTATTAGCGTATATTTTGTGTAAATTGAACTTTCCTTAGCCTTGAAATACAATATTTATAAAGTGAAAGCCACGCCCTGTTCCAGTTTATCTACTCAATGTTTGACCTCCAGAAAAACACTTTTATCCTTTCTTTGAAAAGTTTATTTTAAAATGCTTATTGTTACACTTTATATCTCTTAGTTCAATTCCATCCAACATCAGTAAACGTTGTATTATTCTCAACATAATTGAATTGGCTTTTCATACATTGAATGAATCCCTTTGGAGTAGCACGAGTTAAACAAGGATGTGACTAATGTTTTAATCTCTCGTGATAAAGGTGAAGATAAAATGAATAATTAAGTTATATAACAGATGTCTTTTGATTATTTACTTCAATGGATAGGCAGTATGTTTGTCCCCTGAGCTTGTATTGGAGTGTAAAAAAAACAAACAAACATATGACGTAAGTGGTCCGTGTATTTGAGAAACTTCAAGTCCCAGTGTTTACCCAGGGCCGCTCCCAGTCAAATAGCACTCGTTTATATTTGCATTTGTACTCGGTCTTTAGCCGATTACAAATAAAATGTGAAGCGTCAGACATGGAATTTCAGGTGTGCCTCGGTGGATGTTTGATAAAACATTAATTAGTTATGAAACAGAACGTACCAAGAGAATCAATGAAGGTGTTTGAGTCATGTGTACTGGCACGCCTGAATGGAAATAGCCTCATATTTCTGGAACTGTGTTTGTCACTTCTTTGTCTTTGTGTGTTCACGTGTTGTTTGTGTGTGTGGATGTATCCATTGGGCTCTTGTGTGTGTGTATGTGCTCTAACAGCAGACAAAAGATGTGTTTAGCTTAATTGATATTCAAGTCAATCAAATAATGTGAGGTGGTTACAAAACTTCGGCAGGAATGTTGTCACTCAGACCTTGTTTTTTGAGCTTGAACACTGTTTTTTTACCCGGGTGTGTGCAGATGGTGAGTACGACAGGGGGACCTGCTCTCGCAGCCTCAGTGTCCAGCCCCGCCCTGTCCAGCTCTGCTGTGTCCCTGCTGCAAGACAACCTGAGCGAGGGAGAGAGGCAGCTGTGGACGTCTCTGGGTCCCAACTGGACGCTGCCACGGTCAGTACCAACACTGGGCCAGCCAGTGCAACAGGGGTACAGCATATATTTAGTCAGTAATAATAATAATCCAGTTTTACTTAATTTTACATGATTTATTAGATGTCAGTCTTGAAAAAAAGCTAACTTCTCATGGTGTAATTAAGGTGTTTTTTGTCTTCACAGTTAAAAGCTGGACTGATTTTGTTTGTCATTACATTTCTCTGATATGATATAATATCAAATGTCATATATATCAATTATTGGCTGCTCATTGACCTACCATATGTCAATCAGTTACAGTTACAAAGGGGTTACATCTGAATACATATATTATTTTTGGTAAAAAGCTTATATGTAGACTATAACATAGTTCTCTTGCTCTGATCTAATCTTAATTATTACTTATAGCTTTATTGCCTAAAATATTACTTAAAATAGTTACATTACTTATTGTATTTCAACAGGATCTTAACTGTGCAGGAAAGAATAAAACCTACAGTGACATTTATGGTGTGAAAGATCTCAGTTTTAACTGGGTATTTTGGTGTAATAAATATTTCCACCCAGCCAACAATATAATTACAGTGACAAAATTGAAAACATATTTTGAGGGATTTCTCTGGCTTAAAAAAACACTTTTACTCGCCAAGGATGTGTACACATACGTACAAGGAACTTGACTCTGTTTTTTTTCTGCATTGCTCTTAATGCACTTACACATTGTACTAATAGTTTTGGTCACACTGTTAAGTAAAACAGGTGCAATGCGGTGACTGTGTGCTCTCTCAGCTCTCAGCTCCGAGGGCCCGTCGCTCCCTACACGCCTGTGTTCTTGGACGGTTGGAAGCCGGAAGCCTCGAGGGCAGACGGGCAGGTTTGGGAGGATCCGGTCGAGTCACAGCACAAACACGAAGCCCTCCGAGTAACACAAGAGGTACGGAATACCTGCTGCGAGTCATGTGGCTTAGACACTCGCTCCATTGTGTGTAAAAGTACAACACAGGGGTTGAACATAATAACAGACACACAATAACATGTAAATATCAAGTAGAACAGACACTGGAGCTGCACTTTCCTCTACAGTTCAGCTCTGTCACACCAGTGATCGTGTTTGCTGATGAATGACCTTGCAATTCAAGCATCTGATAAGGAACATATTTTGACTCATCTTTAGTCACCAAATTCTTGAAAGCTTACTCATAAACGAGGAAACCGTAAAACACGTTGCTTTACGAGCTGTGTGTGTGAGCCTTTTATTTGCCGAGCCCTCCCGTCCCTCTGTGTGATGACCCCTGACCTGGTTCTCTCTGCCCTGTTCATGCCTGTGTTGCATGTTCATAATTGTCCATCTGATTTTCTCCCCCAGCTGCACCAGCCAAGTGGTCCTCCAGACGGCCGCATCAGCGATGAAACGTGGGTCTTCTTTAGGAAGCAAAACAATCAGCTGCTACGGTTTCTTCCCCCCTCCCCTCGATAACGGTGTCTGTGTCCTCTCCCCTCAGGGACGGCAGCACTCTCCCACCACAGCCGGACAGAGTCTACAGCTGCACTTACGACTTCATCGCCAGGAACAGCAGTGAGCTCTCAGTGCAGCAGGGGGAGACACTCGAGGTAAGGAAGTCAAGTGGTGCACAGTACTGTTCATGGTGCATTCAGGGACAGACCAGCTTGACACACCCAGTGGTGGAATGTAACTGATTGTATTTACTCAAGTACTGCATTTAAATACAATTTTGAGGTAAAGTGTATTTATATTTCCATTAGTATTTCCATTTCATGCAACTTTACACTCTTTACTCCACTACATTTGACTGACAGCTTTAGTTACTAGTTACTTGCTGTCCATTGAAAACCAGGTGTCTCCACATGTAGTTTTGAATTTTTCTGATAACCTGAAGGATGAAATGTTTCTCTGTGGGTTTAGAAGATTTTCTTAAACCAGAAAAAGCCTCTAGGATTAGTGTGAAAATGCTTCACACAATGTCACAAAGCTGAAAACCAGTTTCATGAAAGGTTGACTTTTAAGAGATACGTGGTATATAAAAGTTTCTCAAATAATCTACAGCAGTAACATAAAACATACACATTAATGCAGCAGTAATATTAACCCAAAACCAGCATGTAGTGAAACACATTTTACTGCACGACTACATTCTTTCATTGAAGGTTTGGAATGCAGAACTTCTACTGGTGGTTAAGTGTTTTCACAGAGTGGTATTAGTGCTGTCACTGAGGTAAAGGATGTGAATGCTTCCATCACTGGGTGCACTCTGCAGTACGCTGACTGACAGCTACTCCTCCGTCTGACAGGTGATTGAATCGTCCAAGCGCTGGTGGAAGTGTCGTAATCGGTTCGACCAGATCGGATTTGTTCCCTTCAACATCCTGGATCCCTTGTCTCACGTAGACAGCCCTGTCACCAATAAACCCCCCAGTGTAAGACACAAAAACACACACGCCACAGAGGTACGCTCTCACCTGTACATACATGAGCGATTTCCTCACCGCTCTTTGCTCCTGCAGGCTCCAACTCCGCTCGCCAAGACATTCTCTGCAGTCCCACCCAGCCCTCCTGCCCTGCCCCAGGCCCCCACCCACTCCCCCAAGCGCCCGCACAGCTTACTGCCTCACGGTCATCATATACCAGCTGCAGAGGACCCAGAAAATAAAGGTAGGTACCAAATTATTTGTGCATAAATGCTGTGATGAGGTAGTTTGAATATAGGAAGCAATAATGTCCTAGACTGTCTCCGGCACAGATACTGTGTGTGTGTGTGTGTGTGTGTGTGTGTGTGTGTGTGGCAGAGATTAAAAGTACATTCTCCTTTTTTGTAAATCAATAACTTCTCTTGTTGCTTGTGCATTTGTTAGTATATCCAAATTGTCTATATGTGTATGCATGACTTGGTGAATAAGGGGGAATAAAACAACAACAAACTGGATGGAAAATGTCAATACAAAAGAATTAGATTAAAATAAATCGATAAATAAATTTTTTTTTACCTAATTATGTCTCTTCTAATCTCTGCAGCCATGTTGATGAATGACGAGCTGCTCCAGAGGCTGACCAATGGAAAGACCAATCTGAACAAACCTCTGGTCATCCCTCGTTCCTCGGAGACCTCCGTGCCTTTGGACTACCACTCTCCTCCGGACGAGGTGGCCGAGTGGCTCCAAGGGAAAGGCTTCAGTGAGCCGTGAGTGACGTGATCCACCACAGGCACACACACACACACTGGGAGTGCTGTCACTGCATTGTTGTTACATTACTCTTAAAGTCGAGACAAATGACCTCCTCCCTTCAACACTGATGAACAGCGTAAGAGGGAATGAAAAAGGAGGAGAGTTTTAATTGTCTAGATTCTGACTTGTAATTTGTATTGTTTGATGGCTCTCAGGACGGTGTCATGTCTGGGAGTGTTGACAGGCGCTCAGCTCTTCTCCCTCAACAAGGAGGAGCTGCGAGCTGTGATTCCAGACGAGGGCGCCAGAGTGTACAGCCAGCTCGCTGTGCAGAAATCACTGCTGGAGGTAAATTAAAGGACGATTATGGCCTTATTTCCCTGTTGTTTTTAATCAAAGTTAATCAATGACAAACTATTGGGTAAGCAAAAAAAAAACAACACATTTGATAAGTTATCAAGCAAGTCAATATCTGAGAAAGTGTAGCGTGGAAAAAACATTTGACAGCAGGCAAAGACAAAATCGTGATAATACTTAATATGAAAAAGATGTATTTCAACCATAATCTGGTAGTTGTTAAATTAACTGTATATATAATTTTTTTCTGAAAATGCAACCTGGTGACTGGGAAAACAAACCGCATTATCATTTATTGGTTACCAAAGACATTATTTACCAAGTGTCAGAAACATGGAATAAATGTCCAATATTCATTTATTCTGTGAGCATGAATCGATGCAACCATGAGTCAGTTTCCTCTGTCATGACTGTATTTTGTGAATTACTTTAGAATCTGCATGTTAAGTTATGCATCTGCTCAGTAGCCGTGTCATAAATAGTATTCAGTGAGGCCTCTCGTCTACACATTTACACCGTTTAAACTCTGCTGCTGAGGGCATTTTAATTCTGGGTGAATGATTCTCGAGCGCGCAGCATTCTTGTCAATAAAAATCCTTTTTACCTTCATCTGGCCTAATTTGCTTCTGCTTTCAACAGGATGCCAGAAGGGCCACGGAGTTGGAGGCAGTCATGGAGAAGCAGAAAATGAAGGTGGATCTGAAACTGGAGAGCAGCACATTGTGAGCAGCAGGCGTCTGCGTCACAAAGAGTTTCACGTGAAGGATTGTGTTGTTCTGGCAGTTTTGTCACTTGAGAGCGAACTTCTGAATTATTCCTTTCACCAGAGAACAAACGTGCAATTTGACCATGCAACATAGTCTGTGAAGCTATAAGGGACATTAACATAATAACTTGAATCAGAAATGGAAGCTTTTAAAAAGGAAGCAGGCGCTGCACAAATTTTATATTTTAACATTAAAAGGACACCATTTGTGATGTATGCTGTTGATTTTAATGTGAATAGTTTCCTTCGGTCTCATTTCTGCATAGTAACTAACTTAAATGAAATGTATTTATCTTTGTTTGTAGATTACTTGTCTAATAATTCACCCACAATTAACATGCTTTGACAAGACTTTGGCAAGAAAGGCCAGCAGACAATAAAAAATTGAAATGGTGATAGTTTTCTTTTTTTTTTACTTTATTTTTTTTAAATCGAGACTTTAAAGAAAGATTTCCAGCAGAACATAAACAGATATGACCTCACACATTAGGTAAAGCAATGCATCCATTAAAATCGGTTTGCTATTATAAATCTATTTCAGAGGATGTTGTCCAAATTGGGCGAAAATAAAGAATAAAAAAAAGGTATGTAGATATAGCATTTTCCCCCCAATTAATTTCTGAACCTACTGCGTCACATGCCGACACAAACTTTGATGTTACAATTTATTTTAAATAAAAAATAATAAAACAAGAGAAATGCCACCAGTACAATTCAAAACAAGCGTTTACTCTTAAATCAAATAGATTCCCTTCACTACCGGCAGCATAAAGATTGATTATTTAAAAGAAAAAAAAGAAAGTGGACAATGGGAAACATAAGGTTGATACTAATACTCGTAACTTTAAAACCTTTTGGGTCGGAATTGGGCTCCTATAACTAAAGTACTGGACAAAAGAAAAACGTGGATAAACATTCATGAACTGCACTCAAAACGGTCAATAACTCCTGCGGTTTACCACGGGCTGGTGAAAATACATCTTTAGAGGGAGATGAGCAAAAAAAACTTATAGGAAGAGGTTTTTTAGACCACAACAATCAGTCGGCCCAAAACATATTCAGATACGAGATATTCAGACAGATTCTGTATCAAAAGACCATCAGTTATTAATAAAAGGATCAGTTCCCAGTTAGCGTTATGCTTCAGTCCAGCAGACCATCTGTTTATGTTTGCTTTTTCTGTTTGAATCATTGCAGGGTATTTATAAGAAGACATGGGATGTATTGGATACAGTCAGCAACCAAATCACAGATGTGGGTATTACAGTACACTCCACTACTGAGCAATAACTAAAATCCGCCCATCAAAATGCAGTCTCCTGATTTATCTGGAGGCTTTTATGTCCATACAATACTTCAGGCATGTGTACACTCTGGGTCGGCTGCATTAACTGTTAAAGCAAAGAAAGGAGGCAGGCGGGAGAACGAAGGGCTCAAGGCAAGGGCTGTGTGACATTAGGGTTATTATTAGAAATGGACAGACAGGTGAGAGAGACAGGAGGAGGCTGTGTGTTGTGATGGATGGAGTTTGGTCTTCAGAGGTCCCCCATGTCCTTGTCGTCTGCTCGGCGGGAGTCCGACCTGCCGTTCACGCCCTCCCTCCTGCTGTCTCGCTCCCGTGACCGGTCTCTGGATGAGCGCTCTCGGTCCCTGGACGACCTGGGTGACGAGAACGTACGAAAAAAAATAAAATAAGAACGCAAGCACCAACTTATTTGCTCCAACAGGACGGATGTTTCTCAGTCTATTAAGAGTTTTGACCACATGTGCAATATTCTACTTATCAATGCACTAAAGAGATTATAAACACTATACACAGATAACTTCCAAGCTTCTGCCCAAAATATCAATGGAGGATGAGTGTCACCATTCATGTGTTGTAGTGATCAAATACAAATGAGGTAACACAAGAATACTCAGATCATTAATTGTCATTGTACACGTGGTTGTGCAGTTAGAGTCCCATTCTGCTACATGAGAAAAACAAAAAAGGCAAAAAAACATTTTTGTGGTAGAGTGTGTGAAAAAGTGGAATTAGTGAAAAACGAAAACGTGACAAATGTGTTGGAGCAAATTCTTGGAAGTTACATTCTGCGGGGGCTTGGTGGTGCATTTACTTGTGTCTGGAGCTCTGCTCGTGGCTGTGACGGTGTCCTCGGCTGCGAGAGCGGGATCGGCTGCGATGCCTCCTCCTCCTCTCCCTGGAGCGTGAGCGCGAACGGCGCTTGTCTCGTGATGTGGAGCGCGAGCGCCTCCTTCTCCGGTCACGAGAACGGGATCTGATAAAGAAAACAAATACAGCCCTTGAGTCATAATGAACCTCAGATCGTCTCTTTAAATCAAAACAACGGATCGATTTCAAGCGTGGATAAATGGAGAAACTTTCTTACCTTTTATGCTCTCTGCTCCGTGATCTGGTCCTGTAAAATAAGTTGATGCAAGACCATAAGTTTAAACAGTAAAACATACTTTTCATACAACAAATGAACTTCCATAAATGTCAACAGGATTTTAAATGACTTCGCTCACCTCTTCTTCAACTTTTCCTCTTTCTCCCTCTCTTCTCGTCTCTTCAAGCGCTCCTGGTTCCTTTTCTCCTGCTTGTCGACCACAGTTTTCTGATCAAAATAAACACGCAGTAGCAATTAGAGGTGAAACCATCTTTATCCAAACCTCAGTTTCTGACACATTTAATTTTCTGTATGCTTTCAAATAATTAGCCCCATGTCACTCAACACAAGATATACTAGTAATTCATTTAGGATTGTGGCAATGCGTTTATAGTGTTCACGGTGGGACACGCTGGCACATACCTTTAGTTGGTCCAGTTTCTCTCTGATCTGGATGAAACCCAGATGAAGCTTCCCACCAAAATGGTCGGCCAAACGACGGTCATTGTCATGGAGACCCAGGTAAGCAGAGCACACCTCACACACCCGAAGCTTCTGCTGCTGGAAGCTGGAGGCTGGCATGGAGTTTCTGTACTCTTCCTGATGAGAAACAGAGAAAGGAAAATGAGATGCATTAAAAAAGGGATAAGAAGAAAAGCACCACATCATCCAAAGACAGAAGTACTCCTTCCTCACCTCCGCATCTTTCTTCCTAGTGCGAACCTTCTCCACTTCCTGCAGGACTTTCTGGGCCTCATCGACGTTGCCCTCGGCTCCGAGCTGCTCAGCCTTGGCAAGGAGCTTCCCTATTTCCTCATTCAGCTCATGAACCTTCTCTGCCTGCGAGACAGCACAAACAACACCATTTACATCCAACATGTCTGTCCCAAAACACACTGTTACAGCAAAGTAGATGCGGCATAAAAAATAAGTGAAACACTCAAGTGTGAATGTAATACATGGGTATCACAATTTGGGCTGCAACTAACAAATATTTTAATTATCAAGTATTCTCAGATTTGCAGAAAACAGTAAAAAAAAATGTCCATCCCAGTTTCTCAAAGTCGAAGGTGATGTTTTTAAATGTCTTGTTTGACAGAATTTTCTACCATTTGCCAACTGTTTTGATTTAGTCGCTAACCGATTAGTCGACTAATCGTTGCAGATCTAATCACAATGTCTGTGTTCACAAATATTCTCACCTTTGCTGCCACCTCAGCACTGATCTCTTCTTGGGTCTCAGCCAGGCGCTTCTTGGCTAGTTCTGTCCTCCGGTCACAATCTGCAATGAATGACTCCAGGTGATCCACCGCCTTTTGGAAAGAGAAAATATGTAACTTGGTAAACATCAACTGCTCATAAAAAAAAAAAAAAATTAATAAAAGAACTTTGAGGCGCTGTACTTTACAGTCAGCTGAGCATTTAAATCATCTACAGATCCAGATCACATTGTGCAAACACTGTTTCTACAGTTGCACATTGTCTAAATCAGTTGGCCTGAACATTAGGGTGTTTTGTGGCTGCAGCTCAGGGGTATTTGTGAAAAGCACCATTGTGCAATCATTTCACTTGTCTACAAAAGCAAAAAAAAAAGTATTACAGAAGCTGTTAAAAATGTCCAATTTAGCAAATCTAAGAATTTTTATTTGGATTTGGAAACAGTGCAGTTATTGTGGTCAAGCTAAATGATGTGAGCTGAATGTACCGTCACTGGCTGATTATAATTAGATTTAAATATTAAAAGCCACAGCAAGTATATAACGATATAACGATGTCTTCAAAGCCAGCCACTCCCTCACCCTACACCAACTTTTTTCCTTCATAATTCTATGATCTGCACAACTTTATTATTTAAAGTGAGACATCACTTACGTCAAGCTCAAAGAACAGATCTCTCTCCTTGGAAGCAATTTCATAATCTGCCCGAAGTGCCAGGTCATGGATCTTCGTGCACTCTCCCAGGTCCATACGCTGTCACCAAAACACAAGGAGACATGACTCAAACTGCACTCAAATATGAATGAATAATATCAAATGGTTTAAGTTTACTTGTAGTAAGAACATGGTTTAGTTTTTCAGCATTTTACTGTGAAATAGATACTGGAGTAACTTTGGGTAATCACACTTAAATTATCGGCCACTTACAGTTCCAGACAGGATGTCATGTGGACAGCAGTTTAGAAGGTGACTTTTGCAGACTCGCTCGTCAGTGAACTTGACCCTCTGCCGCGTCTCATCCCCTGTAACAATCCAAAGAACAGCCAGTGAGAAAGACCTCACATATTTGTTATCAGGGGCGAGGTATTCAGTGCTTTAATATACATTACTGTAAATGCACAACATTAAATGGGCAGATATACGTCACTATAACTGCATTCAAGGATTGTGTTCCCACCTAAATGAGTGAAAACCAATTGTTTTATTTCCGATTGTCAAAGTTTTACATATACTTCATTGGTATGACATTATATTTACCAGTAATAAATACTGTGCCTCCGCTGGACTACGTTTATTATCCCTTTGTGTGTCATGATTGAAGAAGGGAAAGTTACACGTGGCTCTCTCTCTCTACACATATATATGGTTCCTGTTATTCTTGGTGCTTACCTTACCCAAGCTGATGTTAGAGCCTCAACTCAGTTTAACTTGTGATAAGGCTCAGTGTCCACTCCGTAAATGTGGAGCTTTATGAGAATAAGCTAATAGCGACAAACTACAAACTTGTGTTTCGATTAACTAGTGTGAACAGACCTAACTTGATTTTGTAGAGTTTATTACATTTCATTGCATATGACTATGCAGGAGAGACTGCTATCAAGAATGTGATAAGGAATGTTAACATGTCAGACAAATGTTCCAGCCAAGCCTTTTACAAATATGAAACATTGAAAAGAAATTCAAAACAAAAACATAAAAAAAATCCAAGGAAAAAGATTTGTTTATACACACTGCGATCTGCACCACATACTGTACCCTTCTGCATCTTCAAGACCTCAGCTGCAGAATTTTAAACCCGCTGTAGAAAAGTATAAATGGGAACAGTTTTCTTGCCCATACCTGTAGTAAGAAGTTGGGAGTCATACACAAGTCAGATTGTAAATGATGTGTGCAAAGTTGTTGTTTTTTTTCTCTCGATGATTGTAAAAATTGCCTTCTGAAAACAGACGAACTGCTCGTTTGGATTCTGCGCGACCAGACGTCTTAGCTCAAGCTGCATAATACTACTCCAAATCGTAATTCTAGTGCCACTGAAGATATACCCATTTGTGTGATTAAAAAAGGCTACAATAACTTCCGGAAGGCAAACAAATGGTTTGGATATTCATCATAACAGCTTTAAAAATTATGTGTGACTCACGGCTCGATGAACATGAGGCTTTTCTGCAACTCCTTTGCAGATTGTTGTAGGCTGGCAAAGATACACTGAACCTTAATGAATAAAATAAAGGGGCCACAATTGTTCAGTTTGTATGCAACAAATGTATGGGAAGAATTTGATATCAATCTTATCACACATACACCCACAAGCTCACAACACAAATTCACTCTTACTATTCAGATTGAATTATCAATTTATTTAAAAGATAATCCACAAGGCTGTAGTTCCATTCAATCAACTGTCAGGATGAACCGCTGATTTATAAAATGATAGGGCAGCAATAAGCTGTCATTTCTGCCCGTGAAAATCAGACTTTACAGCCGAGTTACCCTTTAATGTTTGTATCCAAAAGGGCTGGAAGCATATACAAAAATGTTATTTTAGCAAGTCAAAGCGCCCATGAAGACAACAGTAGTTATATTATCAGGATAGTAGTAGTATTCATTTATTTTTAAACAAATTTGCATTTTTCAGGTTCACTAAATAGGCTAAGTCACACAGATATGACTTTTAAATTAGATTATTTATTTAAATACCTAGCAGTAATACTGGTACACAGTTTGTTCAAGTCAATGAAGGATCAGGAACAACCAAACAAGAGAAAACTACTATCTCTATTTCCACAAGACTGTTTAGTAAAATCAAGTAAAAACTTTTTTGGAATATTTCCATTTTATGCAAAAGTATACTTTTACTTTACTACTAAATGTCAGAGGCAAATATTTAACTTTTTCTCCAAACATTTATCTGACAGCTGCAGTGACAGGTTATTTAGCTGATGAACATTTTACAATTAAAACATACAATCAACTTAAAATGTAGGCTATGATGCACAGTTATGAATTAAACTATAAACAAGTAATTATACAAAAACAACTGTGACATTGGCTGATACTGCAAAATAAGTTGTTTTTAGTTCTGATATTTTAAATACATGTTTTATTCGTACTCGGGGAGTTTTACTTGAGTACGATTATGAATACAGCACCTTTGCTTGAAGTTGAGTATTTAAACTTGTAATGCTTTTCTTTCAACATAATGGCGTTGCACTATTGCGCTTCAGTGGATATCAATGTCATTATTCGTATGCATTTGCTTTCTTACGTTGACGTTAGCAATGGTCAAATTTCACATTTCACACAGTCCATTAGGCCTAATGTTTATTCAGCAATAACTGGTAGGCCCAATGCGACGTTTAGCCTAAGTGTTCTTTAAATCTGTATTAACTATTAGTATTATGAATGTAACGCAGTGGCGTTAACGTTATCTGCTTAACCTGTTAGAATTGAACTAATACCAGGGAATGATACATTATAGTATGTCGTTCAATGCTAGGTCACATAGTTTAAGCTAACTAAGCTACTAGCTAGGAATGCAGTAAAAGAAAAAAGTGGTCTAGGCGATACTAAAAACGTAACAACTCATTACATTAAAAAATTAACCTAAATGGATACAAACATTAAATCCTAACGTTAATCTGTAAAGGCAACTATAATCTAACGTATTTTATACAGCCCTCTGCAGTATTAGCTACATCCATTCATGCAGGTCTGTCCATCACACACCAACACAAGCCAGCCGCAGCAGTGGCTCCATCTTGGCTAGCTAGCTAGCTCAGCTAGCATGCTACAGCAACTCACCATCCCTCGCTGTTCCCATTAGCTGGTCGAGCAAAGCTCTCATTTGAGCTTGGGCAGACATTGTTGTGGGCCTTCCGTCGACGGCGCTATATTAAAGTATGCACCTTAAAACAGTTCCTAAGTATTTTTGATAAGTTGTTTGATAATGTATTCGTCCAAGCATCACCTCTCGCCGCTTTTCTCTATTTCGTGAACTCGCCAGTTTCCGTTTAATATTAGGGAAATGACGAAAGGCCCTGTCCGTTTAGCTAACGCTAAAGGGAGGGCGACTGGTATGAACTCGACCAATCATAACGTTTGAGCATAAGCAAATTAACCAATCAGAGCGGCTTGAACCCAACACAGTAGTAGACGTATTCTTGGCCCTGAGCGTAGCCTCTCAGGCAGCACACTCTCAGAGGATGTCATTACCTGGTTTCCCCTATATATAAAAGTAACATTTTGGTTTAGGCTAGAGAATATTAATGTTATCTTTAATTTCATAGTTTTGGGTTCTCACATGGTTTTGGGTCTTTAAATCTTCAACGTAAGCGGAGAGGAAGGGCTACCTGAGAGACAAACTCAGGGCACGCGGCCTCCCGCGGCAGTGGGCTCGCCTGTGATTTGTTTACAGAGCTAAATTGACAGGCAGCTTGTTGTGTCACTCAGGCCTACTACCTGTAGTTAGCTGCACCAGTGACCAGCGAGGCGACAGTGTGAAGAAAAGTAAGAAAAACTTTTTTGTGAGTCAGTGTAAATTCGTTATCGAATGTCAAGTGGTGAGACTTCCCCGATAATATTACGTATTAGCCTGTATTCATTCTTCCGCGGGCCCTGGCCTTTGTTCAACAAGTTAGCAAACTAACGTTAACCAGAGGTTACCCGTAAACTTTCCGACCCAGAGCTAGCTAACAATGATTAGCTATCCGACATTGAACTACTCGGAGAAAACGCTGTTTTTGTGCTACTTAGCTAACATCGTACCGTAAATTCTCCGATTGTTTTAATACTTTGGACAGTAAATGAGCTTGCTAACTTACATTCATACTTTTAAGAGTAATACGCCCGTGGCTATAGAGCATATACCAGGGTGCTAGCCTAGGGGATGTTTGTCATTGTCATTATGGGTCTGTTGTTTTTGTGTTGAGAAATCTCTGGAGTCAGTGCTGGCAGTGCACGTCTGAATGGGCTCAGATCCACAAAGGTTGATGCAGCAGAAATAGCTGGACCGACAGTCCATGCTACCTTCAGTATTTCTGTCATGTACTATATCTGGGAATGCCAGCTGTCTGTTATTATTGCTGGTTACTCTGACAGGTTTGTAGTTTACTCCACACTGGGACGGATACAGCAGCAAACTATATGCCACGAAAGGAGTGTTCACTGTGTAGTAAATAAATAGGGTTTTGTCATTTAAGTGTTATTTTAAAACCAGCATTATATTCATTTAAGTGTTTTACTGTAAGGTCTTTTCCCTGTTTTGTAGCTCTGTGTGCCGGTAATGCATTGAGGTGACAATGGAGACCACAGGCAGTGCCACCGAAGGCGACCCTCTGAAGAGGGGAGAGGATGGGGCAGAGACAGGAACAGCACCATTGCCAATGGAGCTGAAGAAGAAGAAGAGTTGTAAGGAAGTCCTTGGTTTTACCAAACTGACCCATTGGCGAACCGGATTCTTCTTCTTCTCCTTGTTCCTCTGCCTCACCGTAGTGTTTGCCTTCTCCTTCATCATCCCCTGTCCTGTCCGACCACAGTATCTCCCTATGTGGAACAGGACTTTCTCTAAAGCAGGTGTGTACAATGATGTGCTTTTCACTGTTTGGTACTGTTTTATTGTTTGTGGGACTTTCTACTATTCTCTCCTTCTCTGCCACAGCAACGTATGACTTTTTAGCTATTGAAGATGCAAGCAAAGACAAGGTGATGGATGTCTTGTTTGTCCTCAAAGACACAGAAGGCAGTAAGAACAATACGTGTGCTGATGCAGGTATAAAGTCTTATTCAATTTTAATTGAATGTATTCATTAATCATGAGGAAACAAGAGTTGACTCTGTATTACATTTGTTTTGTGTAATTCAGACAAACTCTGCGTGTTTTCCAGGTCTGCCCTCGCCATGTGTGTTTGTGTTGGCAGTAGACGGGACAGATGGAGAGACACTGTGGGAATGTCTGCTGGCTCCCGAGTTCCACTGGGCCCAGTGTGGTCTGGACGATGAAACTGGCAGAACCTGGGACTGTCTGCTGTCCCATTCTGACCAGCTCACAGCTGTTGACAAATACACTGGTTAGTGACTCATTACTCTGTCTGTATTATGTATATTATAAATGACATCACATTTTCATAATGTATATTGCTCTACAGCTTTTGCAAATGTCATAGCATGAAAATGTTTTCTACAAAGAAAGTCATTTATAACTTAACTAATAAAAAAACAGCACAGAACACCTGCGTTGTTTTGTCAGTATGTGTAAAAGCTTTATGTGATTCTCGCACTTTTCAAATTGTTCTGATGATGCATTTTTGTGAATCTTGCTGTATTGCTTTCAGCTCATTTATCGCTAAATAAATTCAACGGTCACGTGCCAACTTTCTCGACTGCTATTTCCAAGGTCAAGAATGAGCTTTGACGCTCAAGAAAAACAGTAGTTTTTGGTATAAAATCAGAAGAACTCAGTCAGACTGAGGGCCCTGTTCCTGTGTGACGTGTGTGTACAGGTGAGATCAGGTGGCAGCAGCCTCAGCCTCTTGGTGGGAACAGCACTGTGCCTGTTCTTAGTGTCCCAGATCTGGATGGGGACAAGGTCAGCGACGTGGCTCTGGTGGCATCTGACAACTCTCAGGTAAACATGAGAGATTTTATTTATTACTGCTACATTTATTTCCACCCTTTGCTCCTTTCTTACGGTGTAAGGATTGAGTCGTGTTTCATTTATTTTTCTTTGATAATAATTTACTGTAACAGGACTCGCATTGGCAGTGAAATCATCTGATAATGTTGCAGCAAAATAAAACTGAACTTATTTCAACGTCTGTTTGTCATATGTGCAGACTCAGCTGGTATTCCTCTCAGGGAAGACGGGTGTCCAGATTGGTTCCTCTGTGGTTCTTGTCTCCACAGAGACATCCAATCATCTTCTCCATCGCACTACAGAAGGTTCTTACTATGTGCTACTACAAAAAGGTTTGTATCTCAAATCAGCCTCGACATTCACAACATGTTAGTGCCCATCTGCAGTGTGACCAGTTAAGTTTTCCCTCATAGAGGAATGCTGCACAGCATCAAAGTAGCTAAGCAGTGTCAGAAATTAGAATTGCAGGTCAGCTCCTCTGTAGAAAAGACATTAACCGAAGCGATACATGAGTTAAAAAGCCGCTATTATGTATCCAACAAGAAATAGTTTGTGTTACAACTGTGATACAACTGTTGTACATGGTTGTATAGAGTTAGATGTACTTTACACTTGGTGGCAGTGAGTAATCTTGTACTCATTCACAGACACTGGCTTGTTTGGACTGCCACTGTGGAAGATTGCTGCCAAGGCTAAACCAGGGATGGAGAGCAGCCTCAAGAAGGACAAACACTGGAAGAAGAATGCCAATGCAGCCTCTGGCCTTGTACCCATCTACGAGTAAGTGATGATCTTTTTTACGACACAGATTTCACTTCACAGCTCGTCGTCATTGTGGCTTTAGCGGGTATTTATCTCTACTCTGTAGATCTGATTCAGTGAGACAAGTGGTAAGAACAGGAGAAACAGGCGATCCGCCCAACCTGCTGCTTGTGACTGGAAACGAGGTGGCATTAGTCGATGGAAAAGATTTGCAGCTACTGTGGAGATTCAATACCAGCTCAATCCTCAGGTAACAATTCTGATTTTGTTGTTTTTTTGTATTGCACATATAAATGAATTGGAGCTGAAATGATTAGTTTCATCACAATGCAAAATAATGTTTTTGGCTGGGAATGAAATTGTGTTACAATGCTGGGGGGAAAAAAAGGAAATAAATACATCCCAATAATATAAAAAATGTATTAACTAGCCATTCAAGGAGAATTAAAAAAAAAAATTTTACCCTCTCTTTTATTACATTTTTATATATATATATATATTTTTTCCCCGTCATGTTAATCCTGTCATGCCACCGAATGTATTAAGTTCTGTCTTGTGTAGTCTCACCTGTCATGTCTCGCTTCACACACAAAAATCTCATCTATAGATACGTTAAAGCACATACTGTCATTATAACCAGCCTGGTTGAGTCGTGTAAATCTCCTGTGTTCACATTCCTACAGTGAGCCCTCCTTTGGCCACTTCAACAAAGACGATTTCCTCGACGTTGTGATCGAGGAGGACGTTGGCAACTTCACAAAGAGGGTAAGACTGCTGCGATACCTACATTTCATTTTCTGTGTCCAGCCTCTCATACGGTGATGGATTTGAATCGCACTGTACAACTGTCTGTATGGTATGTAGGTGATAATTCTTGATGGGAAGTCCGGTGGCGTGCTGTGGGAAGTGAACCTTTTGGCCAGTCCTAACTCACCGAGACCCGCCTCAATACACACCGCCAACTTCTTCTCTGTCTTTCTGTTTTGGGGCATGATGCCTTCAGGGACCAACTCATCTGTAAGTGCACTGTCTTGTTTTTAAAAAATATGCACGTTGACAGGTTTCTTACAAAATGCTAATCGGGACTCAAATGTTTTGTTTCAGGAGCCTTTCGCAAGTGAGCGACATTCTTACTTGCTCCACCCTCTCTATTCTTCAGTCCTCCTGGAGTCAACGAGTGACCTGGACCACATCATAACGTTTAAAGGTGCTTTTTGTTCTTGTTTTTTTGTTTGTTGAGATTCTCAATGATATCTGCATGTCATCGGTATCAGCAGATAAAGGCTTTAAAATGAAATATCAGTATCTGCCAGAAAAAGAAAAAAAAATTCCCGATATGACGGGTCGATAAGTATGCGTACGTGACACCTCACCGTTGACGAAGCGGGTGCAAAAACAAATGCCTGCGGTGTGGAGGTTTTTCAAAGAGTCCGAAACGCATAGCAAATTTGCTATTTGCAAATATTGCTGAACGTCAGTCCTGCGAGGAGGAGCCAAAAGTCACAGGCATATTGGCTAAAATGTAATATTGTTCATCCCTATTGACTGTGCTCTAACAAATTTATTTAACTACAACTTGTGAATCAGTGGTGGGAGGGATGGGTAACACAGGGGTCAGCTCTTTGTGTGACTATTTGTTTTTTTAACCTTAGCCACTCTGTTGGAGGGTGGACGCCACGCTGCCTACATCCTGCTGACGGGTCCTGTAAAGGAGGAAACGGAAGGCACCGTGGTCCTCAGCAAGCGAAAGTTGAAGCAGGACGTCCCCGACAGCAAAGTTCTCCGCATTGGTACCGGAGGAAGCTCTGAGAGCAATGACGACATCAAAGAAGCCTTCAATCGTCTCCGCTTCAGCGATTGGTGAAAGGACCAACTGTAAAATGTAGTTTATCCTCTGTGTTGAAATCATGTTGGCACAGCTGACTGTATTGTGGCTTCAAAACCAAAGTGTGGACACTATCTATGACTTTCTAACTGCTGACAACCAAACAAAATCCTTTGTGTTTAGAGACTTGATCTGACAGGGCGCTTCCATTAATCTCTGATGGACAAACTGGGCATTATCTGTTTTCAGACTTGACTGCATATCATGAGCTTGATCTTACCTGGTGTCCAAAGAGCTACTGACCGCTGACAATCGCACTGCATTTCTACTCTTCTCCTGCTGATAAATCCACCGAGAGGACCTGCCTTGCTGTACTGTTTCTAGCACTTTCATGCATCAATGTGATGCTCTTTTTTTAAATTGCAGAGGCTGGATTGTTTAAATCTATGCAATTTTATTTCAGACTGGGCTTTAAAAGTAGCAGATGCAACTAGAGGTGGTAATTCCTGACGAAATGATAGTATGCATAATTATAGGGCTATTCTTTTGGTACCTTTTTCTAAAACTTGACATTGAAACTTGAAATATGGCAGAAACCCCACCAACCTTAAGTCATGTACTATGCGGTTACATTTGTTATGTATCCTGTTTGCGGAAGTGATTTGTTTTGTAGTCAATGGTACGGTTGTGGATAATCAAGATGCTGTAACTAGTGATGCTCTTTAAGGCACAGGGAATAAACCTTTGAGACTCAATGTTGAGTCTCAAATGTTGAGTTACTGCTGTGGGTTTGAGGCTTCTTCTAAAGCTGTGTTTGTGTGTCTCAATAATTTATATCAGTTAAATAAGTGAAAAATTAGGTTCCTGTTTTTGCTGTACAAACCGGTGGGCCTTTGTCAGAGTTGGCTTTTCTTCCTGACTTGATATTGATTGTTTGTTTGTTTGATTTTGAGCAATATTATTAAACTATTTTAAAAGAACTGCTTTTGTGTCATCTCAAACATGTCTTGTTATAGGAGCAAATGCAGTGAAAGTAGAAAATACCTGAGGCATCTTTCCAATTGTAGCAATTGAAGTTGTAGCTTTTCTTTTGAAGAAAAGATTTTTCATTTTATCTAGATATAATTTTATTACATTTTTATATATATATATTTTTTTTTAATTTATGGTTTATTGGGGGACATTGCCTCAAGATCATTTATTTTACCTGTATTCTCCACCAGTGGACTTCAGGAAAAGAGCAAGACTCAAGTATAGTGTCATAAACTCGCCAACTCTGAATATATAATTCATCTAATCATGAATAATAACATAACATCGATCTAAAATATACAGTCATCTCATCAAAAAACACATTTTGTTTCATATTCTGTATCAAACTCATTTAAATATAAGAGTAACGTGACACACAGAACCGCTGCTGCCCTCTTGTGTTGTAATGCACTGAGCCGGAGCCTCGGGCCCGGCCACAGTCCATGGATGTAGTGAAGCCAGTGGCGCATCACAGCTGCAGCCTCCTGAATATAGAATATATCAATACAGCACGGCGCTTATTCACCATGACGCACGACAGCTGACAGGCTCCTGGATTCATTTGGGGGATGGAAAGTCGCCCCCTTGCTTTGACGTAAACACCTGACATTTTTTTGTAGAAGCGCTCAGCAGCAGGCTACAGGAGGAGGATGACACTGGAGTTCATAGTGGATTCAAACCAGTGCCACTTCTCCTGAAGGAGATCAGACTCCCCACTGTAAAACACAAACACAGCAACAGTCTGCAGAGCCGACACTTTATAACCGCCCAGCTACATCGATAAGGATTTATATCCCCCTGTAGTACATCTGACACGACTCATTAACAGTATCGCTGGCACTTCATTCCTCAACAGAGTTCACAAACGGAGCATTTTCCAGCAGGTTGTTGCTTCAGCTGAATAAAAGATGTTAAAGTGCGGGCGCACGAAAGCGCGCGCGGCTGCCTTTCCCTAACACAACTTCAACAAAACCACGTCAGCTACCTTAAATACTTTCAGCAAACATCTTTTAATTATTAACACAACTATGACTACATAATACTTCCGCCTCGAGAACACAAGTTCGCAGATTGTGAGAAATAAGAAATGAAACAGTATAAAAACAGCAGCGCGCGCCTCTTGTGTCTTTAGTTCGGCTGCCGCTCATCACGCGCACTTCCCTTCCTAAACTGTGTCAACCAAACTGTCATTTATGTGACCTGTGTCCGCCATACCGACGTGACAGCACTGCACGGCTGCAACATCGCTGGAGCCGTGCGCGCGCGGGGACGCACGCTGCTTATCAGAGGTACGACACGCGCTCACCGTCCGGTATAAAAGTCACTTTGAGCTGCAGTCTGCTACCGCCACGAAGGTAACGTTCACCTGCATGTCTTTGGGTTTTCTTTAACATATATCTTCTCTCATCTCTCGAGACACGCACCTCGTGCGGCCTGTTTCAATGTGACGCATTAATTAGGAGAGAACGGTTATCAAGGCAGGTTGTGCAGTCTGGAAATTATCAGTTTCATTTGAGTTGTAGATGTTTTAATGCATCATCACAAGTATGCTGTGTTTTCTTTGTAATGTCTTATTAAGCACCTTTTGTCAAATTAAGATCATTACTTGTTTGTATGAAAAAGAAACAGAAACTGGGTCATGTTAGGAGGAAATGCTTTCAAAAGGCACGGCTATTGATAAGATGTCTGCCAACATCGGTATTAATATAATATTGTTATTAGATGCTTGTATGTTATCTTGTGTTATACTGTACAAGTTGCTGTTGCTGAGGAGTATTTGATGAAAACTCTTGCTCACTTAAATCTCCTCTGCTGAGCCTGTAGTCAGCTGTGGAGCTCTGATAAGGTCGACAGCCGTGCTGAATGGCTCTATATGCTGGACATGTTTTTTCTTAGTGACTCAATGCATCCTATAGTATCCATTGATGATATTCTCTTGACAGAGGTGAACATGGCTGAGGACATTGAGGCCAAACTTGGGAATTATCGCACGGCTCCCTTTGATGCCAGATTCCCCAACCAGAACCAGACCAGGAACTGCTGGTCCAACTACCTGGGTAAGACTGCATGTCAAGGTCAAAGCACGAAGACATGCTGTGCCATCTAGACATTCAAATATGATCAAATGTATTGTTTTTATTTGAATTTTGAAGTCAGGTAAAGCAAAACGCATTACAGCTAAGGTCTTTAGAAGACGTGTTGACCTCTTCAGGGTCGCTGACAGTTTCACTTTGAAACTTGGATCGAGGCCAGGGTGCTTTTGTTTTATCTTCATTGTTGTTTTTTTCTCTATTAATAGACTTCCACCGCTGCCAGAAAGCTCTGGATGCTAAAGGAGTAGACTCCGCCCCATGTGACTGGTACAAGAGAGTCTACACATCAATCTGCCCCTTATCCTGGGTAAATAATTAATTATTTTTTTCCCTATGCGAGAAACTACAGTCCAAAAAGACACGGGCACATTGAATAGTTATGACATAATATACGTTGTACGCTCCCTTATGTGGGCTGAGTTTGTCTAGCGGGGGTCAAAGAACTTTATGATTCCTCACATTCCTGAAAGTCAAAACGACATGAAGAGTTTCAGTCCAAAATTGGAAATTCCCCTTTTAAATCTTTCTCAGCCCAATAAAAATGCAGGAAGGTCAGACTTATTTTTTGCCAAATGCTAAGAATAAGGTCTTGCACAATAAAAAAAATGTAATATGGTTGAACATCAAATATCATGAGCGCTTTAACCCCACGTTGACCAGTTATATTCTTCACACATTATAGGGCAGCGCCTGTAGTGTCATCTCCTCTGGCACATTGTAAAGAGTAAATCTACACTCAACCACATTGGGAAGAAAACGGTTGGTGCATTTCTCCCAATGAGCTGAAACTTTAATGCCTGTTGAACTTTCAGGTCACATTGGTTTGCTTTACTGGTTTCATTGTCTACTTTTTATTCATTTGAAATTCTTTAAAGAACTTGTGTGATCTTGTTCTGACATTGGTCAAGGTGCTGCACTAAATAAACTTTACTTACTGGTTTGACAGCTTCGACACCAGTGATAATGAAAAACAAAAATATGGTTAAAGATTGACCAATTTTCTCAACAAAGGATTTCTGTCATTTTCTGTTCATGTCTCAAAATCCTTCTCAACCGTTTCCCCTTTAGGTCCAGAAATGGGACGACCAGAGAGAAGAGGGGATCTTTCCAGGAAAAATCTAAAACTGCCATTTTCCAAAGCTGCAAAGATGTAATCTTTTCAGCTAAATATCTGTGTGTGTGGCTGCATCACCACCTTTCCACTTCTGATGCCCTGTAACCGAATGGTCATTCCTTCCAAATACCATGAAATGAACAGCAGATTCTGCATTAAAGTGTCTCAGGATGTATATTAATGTAGCGCAGTCGTCTCATATGTTTTTAATAAATAATTTAGAACAGTGTGGGGACAGTCAGGAGATAGTCTTTTTCAGAAAACTGAGATATATATTTTTTCTCTATTTTTTATTCATTTCAAATAAACCTACATCAAATATACATATTTAATCAGGATTAGAAAAATAATGAAATATTTCAAAACACTAAATGTCACACATACAAGAACAGCCACCACCCTCCAGAGCAGCACTGAGATACAGAGAAATGACCATTGTTGCTGTTGGACACGCTGAAATTAAATACATACAACTGCATTTCATATACAATTACTCCCATCATGAGTAAGGAGTATGAAATGGTTTATATTGGGGCTCAATGAAGCAGTAAAAACTCCTCCAAACACAAGTGTCTTAACATTTTAAAGGTGATAACAGCTAATGCTGAAGAGACTTTCCCATGCAACAAGTTAGTACAGTAAATATCGAATGAATGAAGTACAACACCAACTACTAAGTATTATAGTGAAGGTAGAATCGGATAAATCCCTTTTTAAACATTAGTCTTCTCAATTTGAGGTAAGGTTATAGTATTTGCATATTAGAAGTTGCCCGTTACTGAATCTACTCAAGATCTAAAATGGCTAACGTAGATTTCTTTTTTTTCTATTCCAACTAAAAATACTAAAACAGCTTTACTGGCTCGTGAAATGTTTGCCTCCACAAAATCTACCTTATATAGCAACTTCGATAAAAAGGTCACTTGGATTGCAAACGAGTTTCTTTTTCTACCTGATGGTAAGCAGAAAAAAATATACTGACCCTAATTTTGTGAAGCCAAATATATAATCGAAGAATTCAAGTGACTGAAGCTTCGCTCGGCTTCTAGTTGAAATGTACAAAAATCGGACCACTGTACTTCTTTTGTTTCTCTCCAACTAACCACTGTAGCCTTCCATATAAATCTTTCAAAAAAAGGTGAAAAGCTCTCTGGAAGCACTTCCCAAGTAAAACCATTAGGCTTTGAAATATATTAGCCAACAGATGCAAATCGTTAATAGATATAAATTAGTGTCTGCATAGCATTACGGTTGGTTGGTGTACTGGCGGGAGTGCGAGTCAGTTCTCAAAGAGCGGTTTGTCTAGATTCACAATTCATTAATAACCGTAGCATTGGCCACATCCTGATAGTGTGTTCATGTGGCCTTTGGAGGGTTTTATTCCTCTTTTTTTAATTGTTTTTTTTAAAGTATTTTCACGCCACAAGCAGCATTTAAATATGCAGCACAAAAGTCACAAGTAGCAGCCACAGATATAGTGTTTAGTACTAGGCACAATAATAGGGCTGATTTAAATGCAGCCTCAAAAAAGGTTTATCCTGGCACTGAGGGAGGGACAGCCGGGGGAATACAGTACGTGTTCAGGATAACGTGTGTCTGGCTGGGGAGAGGAGAGTGATCCAACCATAAAGTGGAATCTTGTGTGTGTGTGTGTGTGTGTGTGTGAGCAAACCCATAGTTATTTCTCCAGTGAGGAGCGACTGTCAAGCCGCCATTACAAACTGTGTCTGCTTTGGTGAGGGAGGTTTTAAAGTCACCCACCAAAAAGTGGGTTTAAAGTCAGCCATAGTTCCTCCCCTTTAATTCCGCTCTCTTTTTTCGGAGCACCGAGTCCACATGTGTCTGATCATCCGTCATCGTCTGTCTGTCAGTACCGCCTCTTTCCATGTTTCCCACCATCAGTCATGCAGGTTTTAGGCCGAAGAGCTGCATTGAGGCAGAAAGAAAAAGCTTTTAGTTAAGAATCAGTACATTAAAATGTTCAAACTGTTGAGTGATTGAAGCCGTTTCAGTTGTCTCTGACTCACCTGGATCTGCCGTCTGCTTCTTCTTGTTGTGATGGACTATCTGGTTCTCATTGGTCATCTTCACATCCTGGTCCTCCACATAATTACTGCAACACAGCGGGAAAATGAAAAGATACCGCAGACACACGTTAGCAAATTTGCTGCGCCTGTGGAAAAGTGGAACAACACAAAATGGAGGGCTGACTGATAACAAGGCTCGAAGCCAGCGGATCCAGGCCTCGAGACCAAAGATGCAGCTAGAGAGATAAGGAAGGAGAGGCGAGGACTGAGGCATCACAAGTCAGGCGCGTGTGGTAAGGAGGGTGTGGGATGGCTGGGGGACATTTGAGGGAACTGGAGCATTCTTCAATACAGGGGTTGACCACAGGGAGGTGCTGACTCGGGGCTTTCACAGGCTGTTACTCACTGTTGGTGGTGTCTGCTGCCACGGGGGCTGAAGTGGAGAAGAGCACATCTCTGTTCAAAACAACTCACCACTTGGGACAATGGGGTGGGATCGAGCAGTCATTGTCAATCTATTAGTTTCTCTGCATGCAATCCTGTCTTCAGCTGACTACAGAGGTTCTGGGTTGACCAAACCACTTTTAAAATGTATGACTACATACAATGTATGACTACACACTTTAGTGGATTTCACAATGCTAATGATTCCTTAATGCGCATGTAGGCCATTGATCAGATTAAAGATTTAGTCAGGGGGAGAGACAGGATACAGAAACTTAAACAAAGGGAAGCTTTTTGTATCCATCAACTGGATGTGTTAAAGTATCCTGGTCTCAATGTTCACGCTTTATGTCAAAATCCCTTTTCTCTGTATCAGCCTTCACTGTTTTATATATGGGCACCTATCTTTCATGTGTCATGTGTCGTTCAAAAAAAACAAAAAAACTGCCAACTATTTTGATAAATCAATTAAATTGTAAAAGTAATTTTTCATGCAAAAAAAAGGTAGAAAATGCTGTTTTCAGCCTCTCAAATATGGAGATTTCCTGCTATTCTCTATTTTATATCATAATAAACTCAATATCTTTGGGTTTTGGACTGACAAAACAAGAGTTTTAAAGAAATCCCCTTGGACTTTGAGAAATGTCACTATTTTCTGACATTTTGTAGACCAAATGATTAATCTAGGAAATAATCCGCAGAACACATTAAATACATTTGCAGCACTAATGCAGATTCTGTATTTTTTTGTTGCAAACGGCATTGTAGAACCAATCAGCTATAGAAACCAAGCGGTCGGTCATATATCTACATCCTAAAACTCCAGCGTACCTGATGACGGTGTTCCTCTCACGGTGAGCGATGTAGGCGTTGTCTGTGAAGAGGATGGTGTGGTAGGGCACCACTGGATCGCAGGTCGGCAGAATGCCTCGTGCCACGTGGCTCACACTGTCCAAGATGCCGTTATACACCAGCAGGTCGTCCACCAGCAGCTGTGCACACAGAGAGACATGCAGATTGCTGCTCGCGGTCCGAATGTAAGAACAAGCCTGTGTCGCAGCAGACAAAGAGACTTACCCCGAACTCCTTCACTCCTCTATGTGGGGTCTTTGAGTAGTTCCACAATTTGATCATGGACACCGTCACCGGCTGATCGAAGATGACGTACACACGGTTCACCTAAGTAGAGAAAAATAACAATAATCAATACACTGACAAATGTACTTTCCTCCGAGTGTGTGAACCGAACGCTCTCACATCCTCACCAGTCCAGGGAGCACCGGGGCTAACCACATACACCGTCCATCGTGGGAACTGTTGACTCCATCTATTAATTTGTCCGGTGTCCTCACGTCACCGCTCACATTGTCCAGGACATTAACACTGTCTGGAAAAGCAGCGATGTCTGGTCGACATAATGTTGAGGAACGGACGCGCATGTATGCATTGATAAAAGAGCTTTTACTAAATGACCACATAAGTCGCCTGTTCGCTGGACGCGTACAGGACTCAATGTGCCGCCGTTATGACCTTTGTCACAATGTCTGAAGTAAAGACTTACTTAAATCATTATCTTTATTATCTTTATTACCTTAATGACCTCGTTAATGGTAATACTTACACCTGTGCTTTTCCTGCAATGACCAGTCAAAAATGTCAGATTGAATTTAAAGTTACAGCATAAATAAACTAACAATATAATTAAACTCTCACTTAACATTTTTGTTGCCGCTTACATGACCTGGAAGGAAATTATTTATAAGTTAGCCTAGGTGTAAAAATTACTACTAAACAATGAAATAGTTGCAACCCCTGATTATAGTAACTCTGAAGCCAGAAAACAACAATCTGATGGTATCAGGGTTTTAATATTCATACATCTAGATAAGAGATAAATATTCGTATACTTGTGACTTTTAGCCCTCTAAACTCAACATTTATGGATTTACACCACAAATTCTTAAAAAGATTATATGGATATTTTTGTAGATGGTGAAGACCGTTTAGGTTTATGAAGTTAGACGCACGAAGGTCGGTGTAAACTCATAAGAAAGGATACTGTTGTCACTGAGACTGATCTTCTCGTGGTTCTGGTCATAAAATTCAAGGCCGTTGAGGCCGATGTAGTACGGGTCTCCCCAGGTCGTTAACAGCTGCAGCTGAAAGATGACTGACGGGTGAAGGTCAAGGAATATACAACATGAACGCCCATGTACAGCACACATCAGGCCTGCCTCCAAAGTCATTCCCTGGTTATTATATTGGCCACTATATTTACCCTCCGCTATTTCATTTCAGTGTCGGAGTTCTGAGTAGGACATTCATTGTAGTAAATTTCAGTCATGGTAAATTAAAACGCAATGTGTATACTACTAAGTGACTACTTGCTCACTATAGAGTAAGTTTATGTTTATAACATAAGCAGTAGTGAATAAATGAATGATTTCCGACACAGCCGTAACCTTTAACAAACATCGGAACAGATCCTCCGTTTGTCATTAAACAGACTGGCTGCCCAAATCCACCTTTGGCAAAATAGAAAAATAATAATCATGAAACAAGCCGTGACTGTTACATAAACCATGGCTCCTAAAGCTGTTACTGATTTGAAATGTTTCGAACAGATTTTAAAAGATGTAAACTTGGGCTTTTGGGAATTTGTGATCTGCCTTTTCCCCACAATCGTCTGACATTTTATAGACCAAAGAATGAATGAATGAATTAAAAACAGTAATCAGCGGTGTAATTGATAACATTTGTTGCATCCCTAATGCAGACTGATTAATATTGCCTGAGCATACAAATCCAACGTGTTCATTAGAGGCAAAGCATGAGAGGATACATCCACAGGGCATGATGGGAGCTTCATAGTCCATGCTGGCCTGTTCTTGTTTCTTAGAGCTTCCTCTGAATTACAGACAACAACATTAAACATTTGGAAATGCAGTATTCAAACTTTCTCACGAAATAACAGGGAGTGCATGCAAAGTAAATGTACGGCTCCTACTTGTGGAAGTCCTCTGCACTCTTGTTGTCGGTGGGCGTCTGGAGGAAGTCTACGAAGAGGATCTCCTGAGCAAAGTCAAAGTGACAGTTGCCCGTTCCTTTCCTGATCAGGAATCCCTCCGATGGAGAGATGGCAACATCATCCATGAACACATGGATCACCTTCACCTGAACCAAAGATGTGGACATTTGTGTTCCTTATAGTCTCCTGCATATCACAATTGTTTCACAGTATTATAGTGTATGATATATACAGTTTAAGATCATTATTTAAAGCAACAACTGCTCCTTCATAGCAAACACTGTTAGGGTCTCACCCCTCTGTAAGAGTCCTCAGGGGACTTGTTGTAGTTCCAGATGCGGAGTCCAGCGATGGTCTGGTTCTTGTTGAACGTCATGTTCAGGGTGTGGGGCTCTCCATAGGAGAAAGGGATCAGCCACATGTGCTGGTCATCGGTGGTAATGTTGTGGCCGTCTATGAGCCTGGGTAATGAAAACAGACACAGAAGACTGAGCCAGACAGTAATGATCTGGTCTAAGTTTGGATTCTATATTTGATTTGAAAGCAGGGTAGGGGAAGTGAGGACAGACATGTATAAGGAGGAAGTAGAGTGAGGAAACTGGTCAAAATTAGGATGTGCAACGATCCATCGACTGGCCGATCAATCTCATGTATATGATTTTTTTGCTTGTGGAAGTTCTTCAGTGCAGAAGACATAAAGCTTATCATTTGTAATACCAAAGTACAAAATAAGCTATGGAGGAACAACCTTAAAAGCAAGATTTTGACAACAAGAAGGTCCTGTAACTTGGTGCAGTTATTCAATAGTCAATGTTTAATTATGAACAGAAAGAAAGAAAATCGGAAATCGGCAAAGTCAGACTTTAAATTTTTTTGGAAAATCAGCCAAGAAAATTGCAATCGTTGCATCTCTATTAAAATGACAAGGATCAATTTTGATTATTCTCAAAATGTGTTATTCTACTACATCTACTGTAGTGTACTTGGGAAAAAAAAAGTGACAAATGTCAAGTGTATTTCCCAGCATACAGTGTCAGACGTACTTATCAAGCGTGCGCAGGTCGTAGTCGTAATCAGGCAGGTCGTTGAGGTCCCCGGGGGAGGCAGCCATCATACTGAGGTCTAAGTGTAAACTCTCTCCATCTTTCCCCACCACCTCCAATCCTGTCAGGCCCATGTAGTGGGAGTCCCCCCAGGTCAACACCAGCTCTAATCTAAGGCCTGTGGTGGAGGCAGAGAGCGGGTTAGTCTCCAAACCATAAACGGATAGCTGGTCATGTGACCACGTGATGCCGATTATCTACTCACACTTTCCAGTGTACATCCCAGGAATACGCTCCGGGTTCTCCTCAGACTGGCTCACAGTGGGGTTGAGGTGGAGTTTCAACTAAGACAACATATAAAACACATTAAAACCATGGTTGTGTTTAACTGTCCTGATGATGGTGTGGTGTACAGATGCGAAGATTAATCTATTAGTAGTCAACTAATAAATTAAATCGCCAATTATTTTTGATAAATCGGTTTAAAACTCTCTGATTCCAGCTTTTACATGCAAATATGTTCTGGTTTCTTTACTTCTCTATAACAGTAAACTGACCAGCTTTGAGTTTTAGACAGAACAAGACATTTGAGGACGTCATCTTGGGCTTTGAGAAACACTGATCAACACTTTTATTTAAAGCATTTTCTGACATTTTATACACCAAACAACTAATCGATTAATTCTGAAAATAATCAAGAATGAAAAAGTAATCATGAGTTGCAGCCCTAGTGTGATGGCTAATTTACTCTCGACGCCTTCCTCAGCAATGTGGGAATGCTGAACGCTTTTGCTTCCTACAAAACTAATTCTCTTTGTTTAGTTATCACTGTGACAGTTGGGAATAAGGTTACAAGCATTTGACTTTGACATTTAACAATAATGAAGTTCATAAAAAGCTCTGAAACCTGCACCCACTGCTGATGAAGCCTGTACTCACTTTGAGGTCTTCTTCTCGGAAGCCGGCCTGTGTGAAGGGTCTTTCCTCTCCCTCTCCGTCAGCGGTGCGCGGCCTCTGCAGCTCCTCTTCAGCCACCAGGCTCTCGGGACTTTCGCCTTCGCTGAGGAAGGTCTCATCGTAACGAGACATAGCCTCCAGGATCTCATCATCAGTGGTGAACAGGATCGTGTCGCCAAATTGGTCCAACTCTGAAGTGACAAAAAAAAAAGGAAAAGTTGATCAAAACTAACACCAGATGTTGTTTTTCAGTCACAAGTAATAAACAAGTCATAACGTGCTCTTCGAGTAATAATATATTACGTTTACAAAAATCCTGAATGCTTTTCCATTTTTTTTATTTACTTGTTAAAACAAGCAACTAAACTTAATCATAAAAAAGTAGTGCTGACATTGTACATTCATAACATATAGCACTATTAACCCGTAACATTACAGAATTCATTCTGTATGTTTCTGTCCTGTCTTGTTGTATTTAATGTCGATAACTTTCTCCTCCCAAAAGTGATGTTGTAACGTAGGCTTTGCTGTTGCATGCTTTATGGATCTGGGGAATTAAGTGTCGACTCGCTGGGAATTAATAGCAGTAACGTTAGTTGAGTCAGTAAATGAAGATAATGGATTTGTTGCACACTTTTTAAATAGCGTACTTATTAATCTTTGGACTTGTGGGAAGGTATCAAGTATTTTCAAGTAAAAAGACTCAAGTCCAAGTGATTGTGTTAAAGTCCAAGTCAAGTTGAAAGGCTTTTTTTTTTTCTTTTGTCGAGTCCAGTCTAAAGTCGTCAAATTTGTGACTCGAGTCCAAGTCATGTGACTCGAGTTTACAGCTCTGAGTAGCAAACAAAGGAGCATTAAAAACGTGTGAGGCTGGTCCGTCAGCTACCTCCAGACAGGGTCCCAGACGCCTTGGCAATCTCGCCCCTGAAGATGCACCTTCCATCCAGCAGCATCTCCACCTCCTTCACACCTCGGAAGGAGTGAATGCGTGACTTGTTGTAGTTCCACACACGGATCATGGCCACCTGGTGGGGAGCTTCAAAGTCCAGGATGATGGTGTGGCTACGACCAGGGGTGAACGGCGCGAGCCAAAGATGCATGTCATCCTGGGTACGATTAACGCCATCAATCAAGTTAGTGACCACGCGTGGATCTTTGCCGTACGCAGGGAGAATGTTGATGTCTGGAGGGTCAGCGCGGATGTGAGCGGGTCGTAGGGGCTCCCCACTGGAACTGAACACCTCGAGGCTGTTGAGGCCAACGTAGTGGCGGTCGCCCCAGGTGGACAGGATGTTGACGACCAGTCTAGAGCCCTTTGGCAGCACAGGGATCTCAAACTCATCCTCCCGCTCCATGGACAGATCATCATCAGGGCCCTCATACAGTGCCCCCTGAGCGGTGGAGGAGGAATGTGGGCTCCTGGGTGCTGTGGAGGGGTTGACCGGGACTGTGGCAGAACCGCGGCCCTGGCGCTGGAGGAACTCGTCAAAGATGTCGCCTTCGAAGCCCATGTTGGAGATGCGTCCACGTTGGCATTGGTTGAACTTAGTGAGAGAGTCCCAGGACTCCATGAGGGTGTCATCCTGTTGGCTGTGCAGCCGGGAGGTGTTCTGCCTCCTTCGGGCGTTCACTAATGACATCGGCTCTTCTGGAGAACACACAGAGATTATTAACTACTAACAAGCCACAGGAAATAAGATAATCCTTTTATGACCGCTAACCGCCTTTACATTTATCATCAAACATGACGCTTAACATCTCATAGTTATACGTTTCATAAATGAGCCCATTTCAAATAAGACTGTATATTTACCAGCTCCCTTGTTTTAAAATGTGTTCACAGGCAAGATAAAGATATAAAAACACACGTGTAGTGTTTAAGTGTCCAACTGGAAACCTTCCTACCTGTGTTTGACAGTGCAGCAGCTCTGAGGTCCTCCGTCTGCCTGGCAGCGACTGCAGTGTTTCGAAATGAGCTCCTGCGTCCGCTGATCGGCCTGTCGGACGTCTGCTCAGAGAGCTCCTCCAGCAGGTCGCAGCTCAGGTCCAAAGAGTCAGCCTTGCACTGACCCCCGTTCACTGTCATCTCCGTCCCCCTACAAACTCGGCCCGGGTTACACGGCAGCTCCGGGAGCATTGAAGAGGATGAGGCTGATGGGGATTTGGGCTCTGCAGAGTGCTGCGGCACCAGCCATCGGGGCCTCTCCCTGCTGGCCTCGCAGCCTTCTGGAGCTCCTCTGTTCAGGGGCTGCAGCCACTGGGGGGCCACCCGTGAGGAGGACGGCTGGGTGGTGACCGTCTGCTCCATGGGTGCAGGCTGCTCCACCTCCTGCCTGAGAGAGAGGGGCTCCTCTGAGGCAGACTGGTCAAAAGAGTTTCTTTGTGTGGAGGAGCGATGAGCGCAGGATGAAAGCCCCACGGGTGGAGTGATGGGTGGTAGCAGTGTATGTGGTTTCTCCTGCATGTCTATCATAGCCTGGACTGAGTCTGATGGCTGCGGATTCCAACTGTGGTGGAGCTGGGTGCTGCTGCCATCCCCACTCTTCCTGTCCTCATGGCGCTGGGGGCTGGCATCACGTAGATTGTGTCCTGAAGACACAGGGCTGGAAAACAAGGAGTCTGAAACCTGGAAATCCTGGAGGTCAATTGTGGTGCTGTAGTCAAAGACCTGGTTGCCGCAGCCCTTCTCCAGCTCACCTTCAAACACCAAGGTGCTGTTAAGGTACAGCTTTATATGGCGCGCACCAATGTCAAGATCCTAAAAAAAAAAAAAAAAAAAAAAAAACAGATCTTCAATTTATCTGAATATATGTACAGTCAGGTGACTATACTTTAAGAAGGAAAATATTTAGCATGAAGTAGATCAAAAATATTAAAAAAGAAAGAAAATATTTAGCATTTCATGTTATGTTAGATGTTGAGTAGTTAATGATTCTAATTCAAGCAAAGCAACAAAAGCTGCAAACCCAAAAAACCTAAAAGCCACTCGGGGAAATTTCAAACATTCACTACTAACATGCAGAGTAAGAGCTCTCCAAGCTAGCAGTAATTAGCGCTCTCACAGATACAAAGTCATGGCTGAAGCCCAACTCAAATCTGCTCGGTGCTCGAGACAGTACACTAGTATAAACCCAGGTGAACTGAGAACCTGTTCCCCACTAACAGCTCCTTACCTTCCAGGTTCAAGTTACTGTAGAGGGTTGCAGTAACATAGAAAGAGATCAGATGGGGTCTTTCTGCCCCTCTATGAACAGCAGTGAGGTTGAGAGGCAGAAGCCCACGTCCAGCCCAACACTAATCCTCTGGGGCTAATCTCTCACTGTTCCACATTTCAACAGTCTGACTGGCAGCTCAGCCAGCCAATGCTAAACGAGAACCACTCCCCATGACGGCACCACGCCAATACAGTCGCCCGTATTATAGTGACAACACGCATGCATGTTGGATTTATGAGCTCTAATGCTACGGACAGCGAAATGAATAATCTCTGATCTCAAGAGGGATCAATCCAAAACTGTAAAAAAAAAGGAAAAAGAAAAGCACACATACATTGAGGCTTCTGTTGTAGTTCCAGATTTTGATGTGAGATATTCCAAAGTCTGGGGAGCGCTCCGTGTTCCTGATGACGAAGTAGAGCTGGATGGGGGGGTGGAACGAACACATCCACATGTGACGCTCTTTGGTGGTCTGTCAACCCAAAAGATTAGACAATCAGCAAATACCTTGTGCGTGGAAATAGTAAAGATTCCTTCACAAATGTTGCAAACCTGAAACTTGTGTGTAATAGGCCTTTTACACAACAGGCAGGTGTAAAATGATGGCTGCATCCCATTTAGGTGTCCAAGCTTCAGCGCCCTGTTATTGTGCATGCTTGTTTACTGTCAATAAAATGGAACTGATCCATAGTTAAAGGTATAGTTAATAACTTTTATAAAAATATTTTTCTGTCAGTATATGGTGACAAATATGACATGAAGCCGTTTTTATAAAAGTTACCAGCTGATCCTGTAATGTGCTTTTCCTGCTATGACAAGCCACGATGTCTGCTGTGAAAACAGTCCACTGTAGATTTTATCTAAAGATGATTTGCACACGTGATGACAATGGCCAAAAGTAGCAGCGACTCACCTTCACCTTCCCATTAACAAGCGCTCCCAGGTTCCCGGGGTAGTCAGCGTTCCTGATGTCGAGGTCGTGAGGAGACAAATACAGCTTCTTGTTTCTGAGGCAGAAGAACTGCAACTCGGTCAGACCAACCTGCGACGCGTTGCCCCAGTTTGACAGGATCTCCATGGTCACATACAACGCAGGTGTGACCTCTGCCGAGGCCAGCCTTCTCTGCAATGAAAACACAAAACGTTCACAAGGTACACTTACGTCTCCATCACACCCGTCGGTGTCAGGATTATTCCCTCTGAACAGCGAGAGGCTGTTACCGACTCACCGGCTGCTTGCTATAGTCTGTTTTGACACTCTGAGGAACGCTGTAGCTGGGTCCTGCCTCAAGTTTCTCCAAGGCTTTCAGCAGTTTCTGTTGTTGCCTGGACAGAAGGATGACATCCTCAGCTCTGCTGCTTTGTCTATGCTGCCTGACCTTCATATTAATGATGAGGGCTGGCTACATTGATAAATAATTCTTCATGGTCAGAGGGTATTCGCACCATAAATTTTCAGTTTGTAATAGTTCCTATAAAAACACCATTATGTTTGTTCTGACACTAAAGGATGTGTCACAAGGTACTAGGTGTCCTTATATCCTCGATAAGCCAGTATATGCATACAGTATCTGTGTATCGAGGTGCCATATTCTGTCAGCATACCCGGAGCCCATGAGGGTGATTCTCTGCATGGCCACGGTGACACTGTTCTCATCCTTGTCGTGACTGTTGTGGTGCGCTAAGCCATTCATCATCTGGTGTGCCCTGCCCTGGATGAAGAGGAAGCAAACAAAGAGGAGTCAGAGATACACAAGCTTTAGGGGCAGTGTTTACATGAAAGCAAAAACTATGACTGTATTAGAAATCACATCAGTACAGTACAGTATGTGCAGCGATACGGGCGGACAGTGAAAAGAAATATCAGGCACTCTGAATCGGTAAAAACAACACAACAGTTAACAGTGAAGAAAAAGGGTTTTTAATAAGAAGTGGCCTAAACGGAGTAGAGTTGGGGTAGAGTGGGACAGGCAGACCGTGTTGCGGCTGAAGAGCTCCAGACTCCGTACAGGGTCGTTCTCTCTCTGCATGGCCTGGCGCACCCTGCATGCCATATCCTCAGGGTCTCGCTCCTCAACAGAAGCCTTTCTGGCTGCTGACAAAGGCCTCTCCACCCGACTCCTCGGCCCTTAAGCAAGAACCACACGTCTTTTAAACTAAAATAACGCACCATGCTATCCAACAGATCTTTCTACGGAAACATTTTTAAAAAAAGGTCCGCATTACAGTTTTATTCCAAAATGGGTAATGTACCATTTGTGGACTAAACTAAAAATGGTAAAAGACTTACTCTGACAGTCCCAGCTCTCTTTGGAAGGTGGCCTATCTAATGTTTTGCTCTTCACCAACATAGGCTTGGTGGGTATAAAGGTGTCAGTGCTTTCTCTTCTTTTTGCAGACAAAGAGCGTTCAATCTTACGACCTAAAACAACAGAGAAAATTAAACTTAGGAAAATGTTTTCACATTCGGAATATATTGCGATATGTTGAGTTTGTAGGCAGAAAAGGGCCACGGGCTGGCTAACACAACACTTAAACTGTGCGCAGGCAGCTAATGTACTTGCCTATTCTCCATGTGTACAGGTCAGTGCTGATGAAGCAGATAAGGAGGAGATGGAACCACTCTGGGCAATTAAGACTCACCCTAAAATCAATAACAAATTTACATATGAAAGTGGATGCTGAAGCCTACCTTTGGTTGAGGGTCCAAAGTCCAGGACAATGAGATTTGCTGAGTCGAAATTGCCATGGGAGCCGCTGGACCGAGGGTTGGAGGAGGACTTGGAGGACGAGAGAGGAAGCCCCAGTTCATCCAGACTCTCAGTGCTCTCCTCCCTCTCGATCTGCTCCTCCACCCACTCCTCATCCGACTCCTCCCCCGCCGAGCCGCGGCTGCTTCGCCGCATGCTAACCTCCAGGCTCCGACGCAGAGCCTAGTTTACAAAAGGTCAGCGTTTATGCACACGTGCATGCACACAGTCATTAAAGTAAGCACTCACAGGGCCATTCGTACACACACGCCTGCTGACAGTTTAAGCATTCCCGTGATTTGTGCGAGTGCCATTGAAAAACCGTCGTAAATTAACACCCAGGAGGATGAAACAAATTTAGATGATTCACTACATCTCATGCCACCTTGACACGATGAAATAAAACTGTACATATTTCTTCTTCTGCTCACCTTCACTTCCTCAAGGTTGAGAAGTACCTTCTCATTGTGCTCCTGATTTGCTTGGCCTCCTTGGCCCTCATGCCTGGAGCTGAAGGAGCGCGACACCTTGCAGGTGTCCCTTGGGGAGCAGGGACTACGAGGCGAGCGCTGACTGGAGCTCTGTATGAAACATGGTGGTTGGATAATGGGGAAGTGGCAGAGATGGAGAGAAGCTAAGTAGTACAGACAGTTGCATCTGACACATAGCCCCTCCCCTAAAAAAAAACACCCACGCATGCAGGCTTAGTAGGCATTGTTATGTCTTCACTCTACCTCCATGTCTACACTTTCATAGGGCTCAAAATCCTCAGAGTAGCGCTTTTCTGGACAGATCTGCACACGTTGTCCTTCCTCCGTTCGAATTCTGACAGAATCCTGCATCGGGACAAAAGTTGAAATATTTAACGTATTTATTGCATAAATAAATATTTATTTCTGATGCACGATTAAGGATTGAATACAAGTAATAAGAAGCCTCTACCTGCACCCATTCTTTCCTCTGGACCTTTCCTGGAGCAGTGTGACTCCTCTTCCTGTTGGTATGCTCCAGATTACGGCTGTCTTCAGTTAACTGGTGGGCGCTTCGACAGACATCTGCTGATGAGTAACAGCACAGAAAGGAACATGAGCAGCTTGCAGCAGACTATTGCCTCAGAGGAGAAGGAACACGCAGTCACATACGCAGATGGTCCACAGCACATAAGAGGCAGAACGAAAAACTGGCTGCCAGCTAGAACTGTCACTATCATTTATTCACTGGGACAGGGCATTGGATCATACCATGCAAACTACAAGCTGAGGAGTGGTGGCTATTAGCTGATGCTCCATATGGTCTGGAGATGACAGAAGCAACACAAACATGTGTAATAGTAGTATGAGGTGGCATCTTCCGTTTCAGTGTAGAAATGACTGACTATTCAAGAACAATATTTCCCTCTTTCACAATTGAGGTAAAAGAATAATGAGGTCTTATATAAGACTTTTTACTTTTGAGTGCAGGTTTATTTTTAGTCCAGCAGCATACCTGCTGCAAGTGCAGGCCTCCAAGCAGGGGTGGAAGTGACAGACTTGTGGTTGGAGCTCTTGGGCTGCTTCCTACTGGCTTCAGCATTGGCTCCGTTAAGATAAATGGAAAAACCTTGCTCAAGCTGTTCCAGTTCAATCTCTCTGGGGTCTTTGACTTTAAGGCGCTTTAAGATCCTGAGGGGAAAAGAAAACGGGTGACTACCTCGACATGTACGAGTAAAAGATTTGGCAGTTTATCACATGCATGAGATGGCTAAGATCACAGGAGGACATCGCACATTTTCAAGCTATTCGGACCGCCACACATTTCACACACTAATTTAGTTTATCTCAGCGCAAGGAAGGAACCAATCAGTGCTCCTATTAGGCAGCACTGAAAGTCATGGCGGAGTTGTGCATCTCCTGTGTGAAATCTAATCTAATCTGTCTCTCCCCAGCAGCCGGTGCTCACACTTCACCTGTTTTTCTGCTGGAGGGCGATTAAATATTCATCCAGGGTGTCGTCCACAGCAGAGGCTAGCTTCTCTCCTTGGCATGTCTTACTCTCCTTAAAAACACCAGCATGAGTACACACACACACACAGACGCACACACACATGCACACACACACACACACACAGACACAGAATAACACAAGATGCAGAGTCAGAAAAGCCTGGATCAGCTATTTGATGACAAAAACAAACCGACACCTCATTGTTGAACAAGTACTCACGATCACAGACTACAATCAATATCCACTTTATTCTGTAAATCACAATTTAAGCAAACAACTTGCTCCTCCAGTCAGTGAATAAAGCATCAATACAGCACATGCAATGTGTCAAGATGTCAACGGTACATGGCAGATAGACAGAACACAGTTATGTAACTTGCAATGTGGTTAGGTGACTGTCCTTGTAAAAAAAAGGTACAAGGATGGCACCAGGATGAACACACATTCAGTCAGTGTCAGTCCTGAGGTTAAAAATGAGATGTAAAAAATTGGAAATGTTTTCTTGCGGGCCCTTAATAAGAACTTATAAATCACTTTAACACCGTCGCAAGCATTAACACTGTTGGAGCCATGGTGCATCCATCTGTGAACAGTCCAATATCTTTCTGGTGGATAACACACTTCTTGTGTCATGATGATTTCAGCTCTTGCTGAATGTGATATAGTTTGTGTGTGGACACGCCAAGACGACGGTGATGATTTCCTGATCACGACAGCGACAATATTTAGTAAAATATTATCCAACGACATGCAGGCTTTTAATTTTAAGATGAGGTGGTGAATAGTGATCACAGCAAAAGCCACTGCTGAAAAATATGCACACACTGGAGGGAAAGCACTGACTCAGCATGGGCCAAGATCCCTGTGGACTAACGCCAACATGTCTATGAATCCATGCCGTCGCAATTTCAAATTCATGCACTTCTTTAAAAAAAGGTGGCGCTACCCTGTTCTCAAGAGCTGCGAGCACAACAGTGGTTACAGAGTGGCGGGAACAAGAGCCATTACATCTTGCAATAATGTGCCCTTGCATAATACATAAAGCATAGCCCTTTCAAAGAAACTAGCATTAACAATACATGTCACCTACCTACCTACCTACCTATCTTTCTATCTATCTGAAGCTTTACTTAAAATGTCATGGAACGAGGGAGAGATGAACAACTGACCATTTGAGTTTAAAAGTCACGTTTGGCAAGATTTTTTATTGTAAAAAAAATACATACAGCCAAAACCCCAAAGTGAGGGTCCAACAGAGGAGTATACAATCCTAACAATCTGAATTATGTTCAGACAGAAATCGCTGGACTCAATAAAACTAAAATAATCTTTGTTAAAACATCAGATGTCCGCCTGCTTCGGTCTTTAAAATGTTGGCCTTGACCCCCAGCCAGTGGTAAATTAGACAGTGTGTGTGTCTTGGAAGGAGCATCAGTTGTCTGCATAACAGTCACCTACAGCTCATGCCATTCAATTATTAATTTTATATATATATATATATAAATCATGCAAGACAAAGAAAGAAATGACAAAACCCTTACTTAATTTCTACAAGTCAACTAGGCTACAGCATCTGTCAATATCAGGAGCAGAAGAGAAGCAAAGACAAATGAAGGAAGAATAGAGTACTTGTTAGTGACAGAGGATAAGGAAACAAGAGACAGCTGCTATAAAACATGACGTGCATTGTTGCCATAAATGGCCCAAAAAAAGACCAGAGAGCTTCTTGATAGTGTCTCGTGCCAAGTGAGACGACAGAACTTGAATCTGACAGCAGATGAGTCGTTACATAAAACGACCCTCGCTTACCTCGTTATCCATCGTGAGGCTGAAGATGATGCAGTTCACTTAACCCTATCCCATACTTTGCAGCGGGCCTCCAGCGACTCTCCAAACATATCATTTAAATCTGTGTTGTGATTGATTACCGCTGCAGGGATCACAGAGGAAAATAACCCCAAGGTTACCTGTGACATGAAACCTCAATTACCTTGAAGGCAAGTCGTTTAAAATGTCGCCGCACCCGTTGGAAATTCAGCAGAAGAAAACATAATATCCACCATTTCCATGCCAAACATTACCAATGTTACTATAACCAGGTTTTCGTGAAAACTCATTTTAAACAGCTATAGGTTACGATACTTTAAGGTACGTGAACCTGACTATTCGTGCAGCGAGATGACAGATGTGCTAACCAACGTTATATTGATTTATATGGCATCGACAGCTAAGATGCTACTGACTGCATTAGCATTGCACAGCTAGCTAACGTATTTTGTTTGCCAATTCCCAGTATTATTTCAGGTTATCGCACAAATGAACTCCTGGAGTTAGAGGCAGAGACACCGTTAGCACAGCCTAGCTAGCATTGACGCTAACAACAAACTGAGAGGCTAACTAGTTAGCATTAGCTGTATCCAGTCAACATTAAATGGCACACAAACTATATTCTCGCACACATTTTACTCTGGTTCTAATACAAATCAGGAAAAACTACTTACCGTCCCTGTAAAAACCGTATTTTGTAAGCCATTAGCTTTGAAATTAGCGAGTTTTTCTGGGTTTTCTCATGTGCCCAGTGAGTAGTGTTGGTTGGTAACCAGGATAGCTGTCCACCAATGGCAAGAGGCGCCTCAGCGTAAGCCACGCCCCCTGCCTCCACAGACCCACAGTGCTGGAGGCTTGTTATTCAGCCTCAGCACAAAGAAGCAGTGCCTTGAAGGAAGAATCACACAGAGGTTTATGGTCCAACAGTCAAAAGTTCAACACTGTTTTTATTTATTATAAATCAATACAGTTTATATAAAAAAAAAAAAAAAAAAAAGGACAAAAGGGGGTAGGAAATAAAACCATTGTAGATGTAAACCAAACCGATCAGGTTATGTGCCACCCTCTTACCACACTGGACCGATACTGCAGACTCTTAATTAGTCCTCTTTCACTCATCCCAAAACACCATAGTCTAAACTTATGATCAATCTACAGTTTGGAAAAAGGTTTAAAATGGAAATATTGTGGTTGACATCAATTTTCTTGCAAAGCGTTGCAAGTATAGCGACTAATCATGCCATTGGTTTTTGTGCAATCCATTACAACCATCACCGGCAGCAGTCAACATTATTTGTGAAGTGCGCACACATTTTTTTTTGTATAGCTGTTAAAAGGATGTGAAGACTCTTGAAGGTAAACAATATAAGCTTTGTGTGGCGCCCAGTGTAAGGCCCTGTATGTAGCACAGGTTCAGGCATCTATTAAGAAATGACTAAGACCAAGATTTAGCCGATTTGTTGTGTTACAGACTTCCTAAAATTAGATCAACGAGGCATCATAATTGTGTTTTACACACGTAACCGCTTCTTGAAAATAGGTAGACATCAAAATGTTAGATGCTGGAGGTCAAAATAGAGCACAGCCAGCTGCTTTAACAAGTTAAGCCGCTCACCACACTAGTAGCACTCAAAAACACTCAACACAGAAGAGAGGGTGGGTCTGTTACCATCTTGGATTTTAAATGGATATTACAACTTTGTATTAGCTTTAAAAACAAAATGCCCTTGTGACCGAATTGTAATCTATTACACATTGCCATGTAATTGCAGGCCAACAGTTGTGAAGGCAATACAAGTGCAACCAATTCTCCCTCACAGCACTGCAACATAAATGCATACGGTCTAACTAGAATAGTCCAATCGAGATGATCTCACTGACCGTGATCCTCATGGTACACCTCTTGTTTTGATAGTAAGTGGTTTGTGGTAATTTTGCCAAAAATGTCCCTTCTTTATTATTTACCATTTCCTCGTACAAAACATATCAGCGGTGTTACCAGGTCAAAATAAAACTGTCTCTATGACAATTGTGGGGAAAGGTTATGGCTTTCTGTTGCCTGATTTTTAACTGATCTACCTCTGCTGGGTTATGGTTGGTAGGTGGAGGTTAAAATGGACCACATGTCCAATTACTAAAAACACACATGGGAGGAGAAAATAAGTAAAACAATAACTTAAATAGAAGTGCTTAAAACATAACAGTTCTTAGAGCCCTTTCGAAAACCAAAAAGATAAGGGTGCAAAGCAGGAATCCCACCCCAACAGAAAAGGAGAGCGAAATGAACAGCTGTCATGGTAATACTAATATTCATTCGATGATTCACAGATGTACAGTTCATGTGTAGATCATATCCTTCCCTCCCGTACGAATATTTCTTGATTCCTGGTCAGTGGCCCCCCCACGTCTGTGAGCCGCGGCTTCCCTCTGTTTCAAGTCTATCTGTGGTGGGAGAACACTCTGTGTCAGTACACCTCCCCTCTTCCTCCTTCGACATCAGTGCCTGTTCTTCCTCTTTTTTCCTGCGCTCCAACTCCCACTCCACGAAGGTGTCGAAGAGGCTGGGCCAGGCCTCGTCCTCGCTGTAGTTGCTCAGGTCAGGTCCAATAGCCTGGGTGAAGTTGAGAAACATGTTCCACGTGTCCCTTGAGATGCCCCGAATACTTGAGGGGTTCTCCGACAGGAAGTCCAGCCAGTGCTCCAGGATCGCAGGAGAGTTCTGGGTGAACACCAGGCGCCACAGGGCGATGGCGATTTCACGCTGCAGCGAGCGTTGGCCCTCATCGGCGTCCAGACCAAACTGGAAGGTGAAGCGGTACAGGTCCTTGAAGTTCTCCTCGCCCTTGGCATCCAGCAGCATGACGGGGAAACGCGAGCAGATGCCCTCGAGGCTGTCTGCCTTAATGGCCTTGCAGCCTTCAACAAACTCCTTCCTGGTGACACAAAATGAACAGGACTGGACATCAGAATGATAGCAGACCATTTCACTTGGGATGATGAGGCCCAGAGGCAAACAACATACTTTTTAACAAAACTAAAATCAGCACCAGAGTTAACTCGTAGCCTCATTTTTCTAAGAGCTACAATAAAACATTGCAAAAAGATCTAATGCAAACGAAAAGGGCCATGCGTCTTTAACAACTATATATAACTACAATAAAAAACTATAACTGCGTTGTATATATTTTCTGTTGTACATATTGTATTGTTGTATTTATATTTCGAGCACAGTACTGGGAGGAGGAAAACAAGCATTTCACTGCACCCCATAGAGATATGTTGAGTATGTGACAAATAAAAACCTTGAAACACCACCGCAAACATCACTGACAAACAAGAAGGCATTGCCCTTTACATTTTTAGAAATACATTTAAAAATGGTACTGAAAACTGTTCATTATTTTAATGTAACATTACAAAAAGCCTCACAAAAATATAATCGTTCAAAGTCAATAGCATATAAACAGCTTCAGTAAGCATCAGTTGACAATGAAACATGTTGGTAACCAGAGTGTGGTGTTGTCAAAAGCCTCTGGATAGAAAAGTGCTGAGTTCAAAATCAGGAGGGGGGCGCAGTGACAAGAGACCCGGCCAGCAGGCTGCCCTATTCATCTCCCACACTAACTGCAGTGGGGTAGCGGCGCAGGGGGCATTTCCTGTGTGCCCCCTACCTGACGGTGGGAAACTGTGTCAAGGTCTATCTCGTTGAGTGTGTGAGGTGGGATGGATGGACCACTGCACAGGGAAAGACTGAGGCCCAGAAGGTCAAACAGTGCAGGGGGGGGGGGGGTTATTTAAGTCTAGTTATCAGGCATTAAGATAGCTATTGGCGGTGGATGATATTTTGGTTAGCGGGATCAGGAAATAATTGCCTGATAAAACACGTTATCAATATAACATATATAATAATATCAGAAACCATACACAAATGGTTTCTGATATATTGAAGATGTACTCTGGTATATTAAAAAGGAACAGCCAATTTAATAAGTGAATGATTTAAAATATATATACATTTTATTGTATTTAAAAAAATATATATTGGGCATTTTATGTTTTTATTTGATAGCAATAGTGAAGAGTTGACGATTAACATTACAGGGAAAAGGTCCAATTTCATGAAGCAGGTTTCCAGAGGACTTTGTTAATTAAAACCAAGAACAGTTATTGTTACATCACTTAACGATCAAGATGTGAGGGGGATCTTTGTTTTTCTTAGATAGACCAACAGCAACTAACCAACATTGCAGTTATATAGTATAGCAATATAAGAATTTGCTCATTCTGTGGGGACTTGGCTTAGGAACTGGAGAAGTGCAGCCCGCCACTCTAACATCTCTCCGACTGCATGTCGATGGGTGTGTATTTTGGACCTTTGCGTGAGTGAAAACATTTTTTTATTCCCCCAGGGATTAATAAAGTAATTCTTCTTCTTTTTAATCACAAGGTCACTTAGGACACGCTTGGAATTGCCAAATGTATTAGCAAAAACAAATATAGATTTATATAATAACAGCGTCTTGTTTGGTAAATAAATCAGATGAAGGCACAAATGAAACAATGTGTTTTAGTCATCTGGGATGAGGAAATATCTGCATCATAATTTCCAGTTCTCACCTATGGCCAATGACTGTACAGTAGTTATGCAAGTTCATCCTGATAAACAGATACCAGTGACAGCACACGCCCCATTTCTCAGAACTCCACCTTACCTTGTAAACTTGCACATGGTGGCGGCTTGAAACTTCCAGGCAAGAACAAGCACACGAAACTCTGCTGGGTCCACACACAGGTCATTACAAAACATCTCCATGCCTTCCTCCAAGATGGCATCTTCCTGTTCATCCTTGTAGCAGAAGAACAGCTCCTCAATGCGCAGCATCGACAGCCCGTCTCCATCCAGACGCTCGTCCTTGTGTAGTTCCCCCATCACTGCAGGGATGACGGGTGTCTCCACTGTAACCTCCAGGTCCTTGGTGCCATTCGACAGCTCGCTGATGGCTTTGCTACACGGGACACTGGGCTCTTCTTTGTGACCACCACCAGCACTGCCTCCTTTCTTGTGGTGGGACTTGGATCCTCCCTCCTTGTCTCCACTCTTACTGCCGAGTGAGGACGTCGGATTCTTACACTTGGTGACACACTGACCCATGTCTTCCTCCCTGGTCCCTCGGATGTCTTTCCTCCTCACCTTCAGTCCCCGTCCGAACCACCTAGACGCCTCTTCTCTGGCCCTGCGAGACGTCTCAACATACCCTCAGGCCTGAGGTGAAGAACAATTTAAAAATGTTAATTGCCATAGCGTGCGGCTTTAGACTTGCGCACAATCAAAAGGTTAAGATCCAAATGTCAGCGGCAATTAGTAGAATGAATTCAAACTGCAGGAATTGTGGAACATTGAAGGTAAAGAAGTTACACTACCTGTGCCAAATCTGCCAAGATCCACTGTCAAACCTAAATACCCTAAAAAGAGAAGAACAGAGAAAACAACAGTCTATATGAATACATCAAATGCTTACACCGTGCAGATACCATAGAAACCTCTACAAAAGAACTACAAGAAAAAAAAGGAGGTAGAATTGGTTTGCTCTCACAAAGTTAGGTTTTCCTAACCTGAAGGTTCAGCCATTTATAGGCACTTCAAATATATCTCAATTTCAATAAATTTAACTTAACATGCAACTTATAAGCTTTATTGTGCATTTCACAATAATCCCATGTACTATAGTCACATAAATGACTTGTTTATCTTTACTTGGTATCAGGAGAGAAAACACTATCCAACAATCCTTGATTGACAGAGAGAGTTTTACCCGGTTCTACAAGAGGCAGCACATAGTGTTGCTACCATACTACATCCCAGCAGTAATGGCAGCAGATGAAAAAATACAATTGCAGAAATAATCAAATTGCTAAAATAGCAACAATGGACCAAGACTGTGGAGCTAATATGGTTCCCAATGACAACTTTCTTAGCCATTTTACAGCAATTTTTATGTTTACATGGACTTCAATGTGATTATTCTCATACTTTGGCCACAACACTTTAGGCAGTTTCCATTTGAAGTAGTTTCCTCTTTGAAGTTTAACCAAACATAATAACTTGGTCATGTGTTCTCCTTTTGCAGGTTTGCTTACAAGCTTTTAAAAGTGCACATACATGCATTAATGACAGAGTTGCTTGTAAACGGGTCAAAGCATTCTCTCTCTTCTAGCTACGCAACTACTCTCAAAGTAGCCTGATTTCATGTTAATGCAATTCCTCATCCTGCTATAAACAAGCGCACACACACAAGCACACACACAGACAGAGAGAGAGAGAGAGTACGAGTTGATCAAGTGTTTGATAAATTATAAAAGTAGCTGGTCAGGAAGTTACTTACAGACAACCCCTCTGAAGGCATTGGCCAAAGTGTTTTTCTATTATGCTCCATCATTGTGACCTTGACATCCGCAATGCTGAAAAGACACATTTATCTTGTCATCATAAGCAGAAAGTGATATCTCATCATTTTCAAACCGGCAGGACTATTTGTCAACATGCTATGAATATGTAATTTGAGCACAACAGAAAAAGTTTGTCTCATTGCAGGATTATTTAATTACTGGTTTATAACCACAAAGAAGATGGTAAAAGGGGCTTTTACAGCTCTAACATGAAGTGAGAGACCTCTCACAGGCTTTGTCCTGAATGTTCTTACTGATGTAAAAGACACATTTTGAAGTAACTACCTGAAACGAACTTTTACTTTGTGTGGTGATCACTGGCTTTGCCAAGCCACGACTCCTGTTCTAACATTAATAATGAAAAGGTATTCAGTATCAGAGCAAATCGACTGCCCTGATCATTGAACTGGGCATGTCGAGGCAAATGTCTCGCTGGCATATCTTGGCTAACTTCACCTGACTAACATCTAATGGACGCCTGAAGGCCTACATATTCATTATTTTTTAATTATCATTATGCTAGGCGTGCTATGCCAGTCAAACACTTCAGTATCCAGACATTACTTTAACTAAACCAACTAGATCGTGTCTCCTAAAATTCTCAGAGAATAAAGTTAAGCTAAAGAACAAATATTCGCAAGACTGTTGCCAAATGCAGAACCTGAGTAAAGTTAAATAGCTTTACGATCGTCAGCTAGCATTCACGTTATTTTACCAAGTTGTGTTCGTAGGGAAGTGGCGAGCACAAACAGGATCAAGTGAGCTTAACAGTACATGCAAAACACTCACAAATGTCATGTAAACAGTGTTTTGATTAATATTCACACCCGACGGTTCCATCTATTTAGTAAACAGACGGTACTCGCTATGGAGCTGTTATAGGTTCACCAGACATCACGGTCATCGGGCCATTTACATCCAAACTGCTGCTGCTGGCCCTGGCGACGTCGCCATAGCTAGCTAGCATCAGCTCGGTTCACTAAAAGTTAGCTTGGCTAAGCTAGGTCTTTCGATGAAGACACAGAGAAACACCACATTTATTACCGTAAAGAAACCTACCTTTTTGTGAAATTCTAGCGTGTGGAATTGGACGTACATCACTTCAGGGACGCCAGTACAAATGAAGTTGGCCAAGGTAGCGTACACGACCAGAAACGAACTGAGGCAAACTCGTCGCGTTAACTCAGATCGCTAGCTAACTAGCGGACAAAAACTTCCACATCAATATCGAATTCAACTCCGCTTTTAAAAAAAATTAAAAAAGTAAAAAGCTAGCAACCAGATTGTGCTTTAGAATCCATTTTCAATCAGGTTCGCTCTTTGGAGTGAGTTAAAGGACCATCTCGGTACTAAAGCAGCCCATTTCTTTGTGCTTCCCCCTTTTAGTGTCTGAGTGTAGCTACATTGTGGGCATGTTCCTGCATCACTTCCTCCCTGCAGACAGCAGCCAACAGCTGATCTGCATCTCAGCGGTGGCGACGAGAAGATTAATATTTTAATCGTAACGAAAGTAATGTTCTTATAAATACCACATTACACCCAGATGGGTAAATTACCACAAAATAAATTACGGAAGCACGTGTTGAGTTGATGACATGTTACAAAGAGGGTTGAGGGAACACTATTGAACGCTGTAAATTGTAAAAGAAAAAAAAAACCTTCGTGTCTCATCAGAAATGACTTAAAATGCGTATATAAATAGTGAATTGTAGAGATGATGCCACTACTTTAATTGGTAAAACACATAGAGGCACTCGTTTATCTTTGTGTTTTCGTTTTTTCTTCGCAGTTGGAGGAACACGTCATCACCAGGCGACAGATGTGTTTCTGCTGTCGAGCTAGCTACTGTCGAGCTAGCCTCTTCTCCAGTCGGTAGGTCAATGTTTGTTGATTTAAAACGCAATGATCGATAACGTAAATCGTTATTAATACAAATGGCACTCAATACAGTCGTCTCGCTATTAATCTAAGTGTCCTTCTTTAACTGCGGATGTCTCGGTGCTCTGCGATAGCTTGCTCCAAGGAGAGATAGCTTCATGTTGACAAGTGATGCCAAAGTGTTGCCTCATGTTTTCTGTTTGGGAAACCAGTATTAAAACAAATGCGCTAATGGCATTTGTCTCAAGACTGCCTTTAATCTCAACACATATCAGAACAGTCAGTCATGTAACCGGCTGTGTTTTGGAAAACAGCCCTGCGTTGGTTTTAGTGACATCTAGTGTTGAATGGTGGAAACACTGGAGGCTGGATTAGAAACCCACCGAAGAGAGCAACTTGCAAAGACTTCCAGGGTCCCCAAAAGTGTTTAGGTTCTTGCATTATTAGCTTTCTTGTAGAGAATTGTTATTTAGTTTTTGTTTGTTTAGCTCACACAATGCATATAATTTTGAATATAGAGAAGAAGACAGCACACTCAGTGAGGCACTGAAAACCGTTTAGTTGGTTTCTTGGTCTTGTTTAGTTTACGTTTAGTCAGCTGTATGCACAACAGATAATGGGAAGTTGAAGGCGTCCCTGGGGACACCACAAATATTTTTTTCTGGTAACTTGATCATAAGTGTAAGTCATGTCCAGCACGTTTGTACCAAAAGTAGACACATATTGTGTGATCCGGTGTCCCTAAGTACCGACAGATACATTACCAAAGTGACTGAGTAAGTTTACCTGAGAGAAGGGTGTAATCGTTATTGTAATGCCTTCAACCTTGCTAACAAGCATATACTTGTTTGCAGGAAGTGTGTACACACAGGAAACAGTAACAGAGTTTGTGATGCCATTATTCCTTTCTGTACAACTTGAATCCCTTTCTTGCGCAGGTAACTGCTGTTTTGAGTCCCGATGACGGCCTCCACTCGCAGGACGGTGTTGTCACTGTACATGCGGGTGTTTCGCCTCGCCCGAAGCTGGCAGGCGCAGAGTGCAGTTATAAGTGACACGGAGTCTGAGAGGAAATATATACTTCAGGAGGCCTGCACTCTGTTCCGGCTGAACCAGCAGGTGTGAACAACAGTACGAAGCTCATAGATATGGAAAAATATGTAGTTTTATGACTAATCTTTGCTTTTGTGTGCTTCTTCTCAGCTCACAGATCAAGAATCAATAAAGAGGTGTATAGAAGAATGTGAAGCAAGGATAGAAATAGGTAAGAGTGCAGAGATGCTGCACATTTCCTGACTGACTGAACCTTATGCTGCACTGTGCTATAATTTGACCACAGTGATACACAGTGATAACAAAAGTTTGCATCCTGCCTTTTTGAAAGGAGTGAAGTCACAACACTATGAATGAAAACACCCAGAAATCATCTGTATTCTGATGGAATCACCTGCTCTGTGTGGGACTTTACAGGACTGCAGGATCGAAAGCTTTCTGGCTTTGGCAGAGTGACTGACACTATCATTTCTTTTCACAGGTCTACATTACAGGAACCCATATCCAAGGCCTGTAAGTAATAACCATTTATAAGACAAATTGGATATGTTTCTGTCTGTGGAGGTTATCGTGTTGTTCAGAAATTGAATTCAGTAATTTTGTTCTGTTCCTGTAGATGCACCTGCCACCTCTGGGACTGGCAACTCAGAAAGGCAGGAAGCTGCGAGCGCAGCAGCGCCTGAGGAAACAGGCCAAGCCAATATACTTACAGTCACATGACGACACCTGATGCTCAATATCCTCACTCCACGGCAAGAGTTCAAGTTACGGTGAGCAGGAAACTAGAGTGCGTTCACAAACTGATCTTGTGGGCTGAATTGCAAGCACTCAATGATGCAAAAACACCCGTCATTCAGGAAAAAGCCATTTCTCATTGTCATGTTTTTTTTTTTTACTGTAAACTGCTGAAACATGAGTTCTGACTGTAGATGAAGAGTGTCGGCTGCTGTTCAGCTCAGGAAGGGTCAGGGTGGAGTGACCTGTAATATAAGCTCAAGTTGTATATTTTTATTTATTTGAATGTGTAAAGATTGTCGTAATATATACTTCGCTTTCTTTTACAACTGCTAAAAAAACAAACAAATAAAGTTGTCTTTGAGTCTTTCATTCTAGTAAGACGTTTGTATTACTAAGTAAGATCTTTTCCAGCATCCACCTTTCTTGGAACCACCCCCTAATAGTGGTAAAACATTCATCAGCTTTTTCATATAGGTAGCCTGTCTATTCACGCTGAAAATATTAAATTAACTCCAGGAATGTTGGCAACAGCGCAGAGGAAGTAAGGAAACAAGTCGTTTTTCACTCCTCTAAAACGGTGAGCCATTGTAGTGTATGCAGATGGTGTGACGTTCTGAAGAAGTAGAGGAAGCACTGGGTGAGCATGAGGAAGAATTTACAAAGCTTTACCAGGAAGGCATCAAAAATGGAACAGAGGGGATGAAAAAACATGTGAAGTTTGTGATAAGGACACGTTATAAGGTGGGCAAAATAAAGTAAGTCTATAAAGTGTGATTTAAAGTGTAATACAATACATTTCTACTTTTTTTTGTTTAAAAAAGAAAGGCAAATGCTTTACACTGAATCTAAATGCCTTAATATTTTTAATCAATCAAACATGTTGTATAAGGAGATGTCACTTTTTAGGTTTTTTTATTGTTTAAGTTAGGCTCTGAGTAGGAGACGCAAACCAGCTAAATGTATTACTTAAAAGGAACAATTAGTTTTTGTGCTGGAGAGATATACCACCCTTACATCCCTCAACATCTAATACTTGAACATTTTATCTGTCTTACGATAGATTTGTTTGGTTTTTTTTCTTTCTTTTTTGTTTAATGAATCAGACTTGGTAAATAATATTTTTATATACAGACTAAAACGTATGAGGTAGTGAAGAGAAATGGTTCAATTGATTCTTTAGCATCTAAGAAGTCCTGCTCTGACTGAGGGATGGATAGCTACTGTAAGAGAGCACCAGCTGATCTGCACCACCTGAGAGGAGCAGGCGGAGTGCATTTCTTCATGTTATTCTGCCCTGGAAGATCCATGAACATAGGCAATTAATACTGTAACTCAGGTTTAACAGCAGTGCATTTCCAAGGCGTTATCTGGAAATAGACTTCTTGAACATGCAAACACATTTGTTTGTGTTCATGGACGTCTAAATTTGCAGATTTTGCAAGATCAAAAGTGTAAATAAACATAAAAAGGCAGCAAAGACTTTGGTGAGTCATTTATTTATGGGTGCTATTAAAAATGCCAACTTGTCTTTTCTTTAACTCAGTCAAACAGACCCATAAACAGGTGGTTTATTGTGCATAATGTCAAGCATCATTGTGGCATTTTGTATATAAGACAGACTGAATGCTATAATGTGCAACATTTAGAGATTCAGGATTATGCAATATCTGGTTTGCTTTGATATTTATTTTGTCTTCCTCAGTTTGTCCATAGTAATGAATCCAGTTTGGTTTGTACTATGCTTTCAGTTCTATTTAGAAATCGGAGCAGAAAGACGCTTTCTCGTGTGCCTGTGGGTTCGTTCAGATGTTCATAATAGTGACAGTGACCTGCGGATGGGGTCGAATATTCATTTTTCATGTTAAAATGTACTAAATACTGAGCTCTGTATTTGCCAGTGCAGACTACTGACCATTAATTCAAACCACTATAACAACATTGTTTGTAAATGTTCTGCTTGCATTAAGTGAGTACTATGTGTCGTGTGTGGTCTTTGCACCAAACAGGGACTCACGTGTGTAGCTACAGTGTCCTTGTGCACTAAATCACCATGAATGCTGGTGAAAATGTTCCCTCATGCTCTAAAATATGCTAATTTAAATGAATATTTAAAAACAAAAAAAATCAACTTTGCTGAAAAGGCAGTAAAATAAATAAAAAAGTATAACATTTTTTTAACAAGAGTAAGCTAAAGTACAGATGTTCTTTCATTCAATGCGTTCCCTACATTTCAAACAGTGCACCAATATTTAAAAGTTAGGTTTTTTATACTTGATTATTAGATTAAACCAGCAGCTTGCATTAAGTATAGGCCTCCACTTCAATAATTTGGTTCATTTTAGCGAGTTGGCTACAGCCCAAATGTACTTGAAAAGACCTCTGCGGTATTCTGTGGGGACTAAAGTCTATACTATGTTCTGCTCCACTTTACAGCAGCGAGTGGAAAATCAAAAATGTGGATCAGCAAACATGACTTGTGATAATCTCAGCAGGGCACACATTTACAGTTCAGTATTGTTCTCTGATACAGTGCTGCGCTGTATATACCTGACCTGTAACACCCCTGAGCTCACAATGTAGACTTTATCAGATCATTTTCATTTCACACTCTGGACTGGGTCACCTTGATAAGCGCAGTCCCCTCTCTTCTGGGACTTTTTGAGGTCATTTTCTTTGTACTAAAGCCCAATGGACAGAGAGTGAAGGAGAGTGTGCACGTTTAGATAGCGTGACATCAGTCCAGCGCTCTGACACACCAGGCTGCAGCCTCAGGCGTCGAGGCTGTGGTGTCTCCAGAAGTGAACAGTGACCTGGTCGTGCTTTAACCATGGAACTAGCATGTCCTATATAGACGGCAGTATGTCCTCACGCTGCTGCGGACAGAGAGGGAGACTGGTGATATGTCACAGTCAGAGATCTTACGCAGTGCTACACAGAAGAAGAAGAAAGGGTTTGTAAAGGAATACTAAAGGGAGACTGTCTGTAAAGTAATCCCCTGAGTGACAAGGGGTCAGACGAGGAGACAGTGGGAAGACGAGCCTGCAGCAACATCAGAATGAGCTAAACTAGGTTGTCTATAAAAAGTAGACCTGTATGAATACAGGCTGAGTAATTCTGGACATCAGCTCTGCCTGACTCAGGCCTATTTGCATGACTGACTATAAACTCAGCAGTTCACGAGTATCTATGATGAATATAAGCATCTTAAAAAGATTGAATACAGTAACAAGCTTCAGAAACAAATTGAAAACAATAACTGAGAATGAAACTGAACCAAACCGTTGAAAAGGCACTGATAGGAATCGCCTATAAAAGACAAAAGACAAAAGCAGAAAGCAACTCCCTACACTCTCCAGCCACCAGGGGTCACAACACACTAAGTACTGAAGCCTCGTGGTGCAGTGGGTTCACTCAGAACCATGACTGAACTTTACCAGCGTGAGTGGACCGCAGGCTTCCTTTCAGGTAACAAACCTGACGCTCATTATAAAAGGATGCCTCTTGATCAGGAGTAAAAAGAATCAGCAATGAAACCTTTAACATTCATGTCCACCTCTCCACAAAAAGTCATCCAAGTCCTCTGTTTGGTTCTCTGAGGATGGTCTCACATTCATTACCGCTTCAGTCTTCAATAATTGTGTGACGCACAGTAAATACACTCTTCTAAAGTGTGGGGCTGTTGCTGCTCTCTGTTCTCTTTCTGGAGACTACATTACCTCAGTAATAAATGACTGTCCTCACTATAATTGACGACTGATAGGGGAACAGCTGCAGCAGCAGACTGTTTTAACATTAATGATGAGTAGTGACACTGTGCATTCATATATAACATTCCTGTTGAACAGTCGTTCTTGCTGGGATGATATTTAATTCATTTAACTCACTGCTGTTACATATGACTGAACATATTGCAGTACATATGTTACTTCTTTAGAGGCGTCTTTAATATGAACAAGGAACCGTGTTGACTTGCAAACCTTCACATTTGAAAACCCTTCATAAATACTGTATCTGCAATCCATTTACTTCTGTAAATCTGATGCAGTGAACACAAAAAACCTTTTGTTTATCACTAAATACCTGCAGAACTAACTACATTCCCATCAGCCTCAGCTGTACTTTGTGTACTAAGTACTAATGAGCAAATTGCTAACACACTAAACTAAGAGGGTGAACATGGTAAACACTGCACCTGCTGAACATCAGCATGCTCGCATTGTCATTGTGAACATGTTGACCTTAGCATTGCGCTCAAAATACTGCTTTGCCTAAGTAATATACAGCCTGGCAGAGGTGCTTGTGTTGCAAGTGACTGTAGTTACTTTATTAATTAATATATATATCATTTATCAGAGACATTTTTAGCCCCTCATTTTCTTACTCTATCAAACAAAGGGTGTTGCAGTAACAACTACGAGCAGAAATCTGTTACTTTCTACACACTGTCACTTATTTCTGGGGCAAGAGGTGTAAAGATGATTTAATTCCAGCAAAGATGGCGAGTGGTTGTTAAACATGATATGGCAGCCTGCTGTTTATTTAAATGTGAAATGTGGCAGCTTGTGATCTGTGATCCTATTGCTTATGCTACTGATTGTAATACATGAACATACAAAACACGAAACACTTCAATAACAAGAGCGCTCACTCTGTTTTGAGCAGACTTAATTAGCAAAACAGTGGCAGAGAGCGGAGAGTGTCTCCCACCACATGTTGCCAGTCTGTGGCTTTAATAATACTACACTGTTAGGGTGGATAAATTAAATCATTTGTACAATGTTAATGAAGCAAATGTAAGTCTTCGGAAACTGTGTGTGTAAAAATACACCCATGATATAGAAGCTGCAACAACCTCGAACTAACCTCCTATAGATCTGCTCCTCATATTTATCTCTGGTTCCTGATAAAGTATCTGCCTTTATGTAGTGAAGACCCCTGCTGGGGACATTTAACCTCCGGGCATCTGTCCTATCATTATGGACAGAATCGCATTTTAGTCAATAAACATATTGCGTGACCAAGTGATTTGGTTGTTGTTTAATACTTTCAGATCAGATAAGAGTTATCATATTTTAAGCATTGAAATGTGTGTTTATTATACGTGGTGCCTGTTGAATGAATTTGAAAATAAATAAATACAAGTTCACCTTCTAAATCATATATTCAATCTTTATATTGTTTTGTTCTTATATATGTTGTTCCTCACTGCTGCAGTGGGATAATTTCCCCAGAGGGAACATCACAGTTTCCTTTCATCGTATGAGTCGACTTTATGTCAACATACAGTGTGTTTAAGGCATTATTCATGCTGGTGAGGAATTTACTCTCTGGGGCATTTTCTCTCCTTTCAAGGGCCAAAAAGTTATTCAAAACAAAATCAATGAACTTTCTTATAATGATTTGAAAAAAAATGCATCTTTAAAGTTTGTTGAAAATTGTTGGATCTGTTACCTCATTGCGTCTATATCTTTGTCATTACTTTTTAGATTAGTGGAGAAACATGTTTATTAACAGGAAGAGTTGGTTTCTAAACATAAAATAAAAAAATTTAAAAATAAAATTAAAAAAACACAAAGCTAAATATACCAAAAGTTTGGAATCAGACTTCCTCTAAATGTATTCTCCTCTTATGCTGTAACGTTGTCTCTTATTCAAGCTTTTACAGAACTACAGACTGAATTCCTGTTAAAACACAAGTTCAAAAATAAGACTTTGTACGACTTTGGATCACTGGCAATTGATTTACTTCCCTGTCTGTAAAAAGAACTTTCAAAATAAAAGTCTCAAAGCAGGCATGTGACCCATTTTTGAAGTGATGTCACATACTAAAAACTGGATCATGGAGAAAAAGTAGTTCTTTTTAAGGTTGTCTGGTGTAAATATAGATATTTAGAGAATCACCTGAGAGCAGTGTCATTATGGAAATGATAAATAAGCTTCAGTAGAAGAAGAATACAACAGCTCCAGAAAGAGGAGAGTGATCCATCATACAGCCCCTTAAAGCCCTTCACTCGGTGTGCATTATTTAGGGGTTTCAGAGAGACCCTGGGGGAAATATGGTGGACGAAACAGTGGGAGCAGGAAATAAGGAAAATGATAGAGTAAAGAATAATGCAGGAGTTGGACATCGAATGTTGTACTTAAGGAGCTACGATAAGGTAATTAGATGCTTGTAAATGGGGAAATCCATCTCCTCATCTTACCTGGTCAGCTTGCCTTAATGCGTTGATGCAGATCACATTATTGTCTGTCCTGACAACACTTCATCATTAAATAAATATCAAGCTTGTTTTAACTTTACAGTGCAGTCAAAACACACAAGATAAGGCAAATACAGTAATAGCACCACTGTAATGGCAGGTCCTCTCTAATGAGGATTAAAAGAAACTGACCTTAACATACTATATTGCTAAAAGCATTTCACTTCAATTTGAATATATTCTAGTACAATAAATGACTTTATACAATAATAAAACATGCAGCCATAATATTTCAGCAGTTGCTGCTGTATTGCAACTACAACCTTTACAGCCTTCCATGCTTTCTAACATAAAAAGCACAATTGCAGCTCTTTGTCACACATTTGATTTAAATAATAATTACTTCTTGATTAGATTGGTGCGCCAGTGACTTAATTATGAGTAATCATCCTCATCAGTCTCATGCTATATACTCATTTCAAAGGCACTCAAGTATTTTTGAGTATCTATATCTTCTGAGAGTTTCACAAAACACTCAAGATGGTAGGTGCATAGACGGAGCACTCATCCTAAATACACCACACTTATCTATGATGGTGCGCAACATTTCTTCAGACTTCTGCTACACATGATGTCTCCATTAGCCTCCATTGAAAACATGAGTGGCAAAGACATCTCTGCACAAACTGTGTCCGTCTGTGGTCTGACAGGCGACTCCACAGGTTTATCAGAGCAGATTAAAATGATATGACACAAAGCTTTTGTTCAGTACATACATACATCATTTGTTGTACGAGTTACCTTGGAAGTCAGCAATAACTTGTTTTCCACAGTGATTGTAAAAGGCAATGATCAATGAGTAATGACAAAACAACAAAACGTATAAGACAATGGTTAGATATTTTTACTTAAAGTGTTATATTTGGATACAAAAGGATGAGATATTCTTTCATGACTAAGCGCTTAATTGCTCTTTCGCACACATTTGTCTCATCTCCAGCTCTCTTGCTCGCTCCCGTCCCACTCACCCTTTGTCTTTTTCTCGCCTTTTGTTTGGACTATACGTTTCACATTGTCTCAGCTCACAGAGTAGCTACTCTGAGATTAGAGGAGGACGACTGAGGTGTGGGTGGGTTGACTTGAGTAGCGTAGCGAGTATTGTTGAAAGCCTGCAGTATGGAGGGCGCAGACTGAGTGCTGATGCATGCTTGGTTAAACTCTGTCCACTGGGACGCTACACGGAAAGTGTGTGAAAGTTAGGTCATGTGCGAAAAGACATCAAGACAACAAACTTCTTCTACATTTTCAAAGAGGCTTTTGTGGAAAACGGTCACTGTTTTGTGCTCACTGTTGTATATTCACCTGCTGTAGCAGAACATATATAACTGAATGAGTTGATACAGCACATTGAGGACCACTAGTTGCTGAGTGTCATCATTGTGTCCAATACAGAGAGCAGAGGGAGCCACAAAGCACAAAGCCCGAGAGTGCTTTTTATTATTTGCCAACCAGTCATGTGACCACAAATGTGAGCCAGTGCTCTGTAGAGGTGTTTAACAATGACTGGATGTGCAGAGATCCAACTCTAGTGTTGGGTCACAGGGTGACTGTTCCTGGGTAACTTGAAGAAGCCATCAAATATTTAGCTGGCCTCCTTTTCATGATCATGGTATGTAAGCAAACATATTATCTGTGCGATTGATACGCGATCTTTTGGCCTGGCACGACAGTGAAAGCCTAGACAGTTCTTCAGTGTAAAAGGAAAAGAGGGCCACTGAGGAGGAGTCATTATCAAATTAATTCCGCAAAATTTGATCGGATTAGTGGGAATGTCACACGTCACATTTTGAAGAAGACAGTTTTGTAAAGTAAGCAAACTGTTGGCTAAATATAGTCTGTTTCAAGAGATAAATGAGAAGGTGAAAGACAAATCAATTTCAATGCTGCACCTTGTGCTCTGCATGTTGCTGCTGTTGTTTTTCGGGCACCTTCTCTGCTGAAAAATGTTCCGTCATTTTCCATTTTCCGGTCCATTATTCAGTTCCTCCTCACTTCTTTTCCTTTACACATAGGGAAACATGTAATGCAGGTTAAATGCATCTGTACAATGTAATGCTTTGATGAAATTAAATTAAAGTGATCAAACACAATAATTGTTTCTTTTAATTGTGGTAGATTCATGAAGGTGGATGGAAAACTCATTAAAGAGGGAAGATGAATAATGGAGGAGGGTGTGTTGGTGTTGTGCTAGCTTAGTTTACATCTTCGCTGGATGGAGCGCTGTTGTTGCTCCTCGGGGAGGGAGGGGGGGCCGGTGGGGTGGTCCGGGGCAGGTGGGGCGGTCGGAGACAAAGCAAGCCGAGGAGGAGGAGGCGGCTGGCAGGGCAGAGAGCCAGAATGTCTCAGCATTGCGCAGTGAAAGTGAGGAGACGGCTTCACTGAAAGGCCCAGCCAGCACCAGCCTCATCAGGCAAAAATGGAAAAAGGTTAGCCAGTGTCAGCCATGACAGGAAACACAACCTGCCTCATTGTAGTTGGTGGAAAAAAACTGTGGGTGGGAATTGCTTCATGCAATGTTGATAGACTGCCTGATTGTTTAATGCGTATTGTGATTTCTGGATGTTACACACTTATGTCTAATTCAACTGTATTTGAGGAGCATTCTTCCCTTTGCACTTTGCCTTTTCCACGATGCTTGTGGTCCCATTGTAATATAATGAACTGTTTGCAGCAGTTATTGATAAGTCATCATGTTGTTCAGGGAGGCAAACTGTGCTTCATACCTTCAGGCGGAAGATATATAGTCGAGTGTACAACGACTCTATGTGTGTGAAAATGACAAATGAAGCCGACGACTAGTTTGACTAGGTCTCAGGAGACCAGTGTTGCATGGTCAGTGTGGTAACCGGAGCTGGAATCTCCTTAAAGAGCTCAGGCTCCATCAGGATCAGTCTGATATGTCATGCACCCAGAATAGGATATAAAGGTGCAAGACATGCACAAATGCGGGTGCAAAGACTGTTGCACAACCAGGCATAGCGACAGGTACATGAACAGCCAGACCTGTGCATGCATGCATTCCTACATACACACAAACATGCACACACAAACCAGATTAATGTGAGCCATGCTCAGTGCTACGGCCCCTCCTAACCAGTCATGTCTTCCACTCCAAGGTGTCAGGAAGCATCTGGAAGTGAAAATTAATAATCGCAGGTCTCAAAGTGTGATCTTCTTCACATCCTTTACATACGGTATGTCTTGTTATGTGGGACAAGGCAATGATGTGCTATTCTAATTTTAGAATGTAACTAAATCGCTGTTGGTAAAAATGTCACATTAGCATTTTTACAGACAAAAGTCTTTAGTGGGTTAGGTGGATGGTAAATGATAATTCATTTTTTGGCTCAAAACACAAAATCATTTTAGGGGAATGTCAGTGATAACACCTGTTTGCCATACATCTTTAAGTACTTTTCATTAGCTCATCAACAATAATTTCGACTGGATCTAAATGTGGAGGAAACATTATGTATTCATTCGTCATTCTCCTCAACAGAAGCATACTCACTTCCATTGCTTATCTGTCTTTGTCTTTCTGGGTGTCACGTATACAAAAGCTTTTCACTCATTGCCGTGTTATTGTGTCTGTTCAGAAAGAAATGGGGGTCTCATTTGTTGTTCCTCACCTGCGGAGTTTTAAACAGGGAGAGAGGGGCAACGGGTGCGTACTCATAAAATGACGGTGACAGAGATGAGATTCAGGCGAGGGTTTAGGTTGGTACAGAACTGGTGCATCAGGTAACCTGGTCAGAAACAATGCACTCAGAGTGGCAGATGACTCATTTTGAGTGTGATTGTATGAGCAGACAAAGAGAGCGTGGTTGAGAAAACAGTCACCATGAGTAGGAAGGCTAACAATTCACAGCTCGCCATTTAAATCAGAATCAGATTCCTTTTTATATGTTCTATTTGTAGGTTAACGCTCTTAACACTATATATTTTGATTCTTTCAAATCGCTTTTTCTAACATTATAACATATTGTTGAGGTCATATAGTTTAAACCATGGAGTAACGCAGCTCTGATTAGCAGGGAATTTGTATTAGCTTGCATTGTGTCAGCAAAGTTTACAGCATAGTACCCACAAACATATGGAACACAAATACGGCTTCCCACACAGTGCAAAGGGGCAGTTTTACTAATTATAGACAGGAGAAGAAATATAGCACTCAACATAGATTCATTCATATTCAGTGTTAAAAGAAGCGCTATGTATTCAAGCCACGTGTCATGAAGAGAAGTTTCAGCTATTGCGGAAAGCGAGGTGAATGACCACTAATGTAATGTGCTATGCTTAATGTAAATAGGTGCATAAAAGAAAAAGGTAAAAATGAAGTATTTTAAATACTTGGTGTCATTAAAGGGGCAATAGACAACATTGATTACACAATGTAATGGCTTTAGAATTTTTACACCATCGGCGTTTCGATTGGTTTCCTATAAGCCTCGCTTTCATTGCTTTGAAGATGCAATTCAGTACGCCTGCAGGTCGTATTCTCCCTTTCACAATAAAAGCCCTAGATTAACTAATTGACGGACGGAAAATATGTTATGAATGTCTCTGTTGCGCGGTTTATTGGTAAACAAATGCAGTGTGTCCCGTGTTGTTGATAGCGCTGAGGAAAATAGGTGAAAAGTTATCTGTTTCTGTTTTAAACTGTAAAACTGTACTGTATCTTAAACTCACAAATTCGGCAATCTTTAAAAAAGAAAAATAGAAAATCATTCCATCCATCAGGATGCAACCATGGACCCCATTAGGAAACCATCTGTCATAAACTCACTTGTTTTGGGAGTGTACAGCCACAAAGGCACAAGCACTTATTGCTGAATAATAAAAGTTGTTTTTTTCATGATATTGTGACTTTAATAGACTGGTACAGTTTCTCAGAGGAAATATTTTGGGCAGGTCAGTGGTGATCCTTCCTGTCACTTCACATCACTCTGAAGACAGCCTCTGAGCTCACTGAAAACAAATGTCCTCTTGAAGGTCACTGCTTTGTTTAAATGGCAGTAAAAACATTGCTTGTTGCAAATAAATGATGAAAATTCTTTAAAAATCTTTAATTTCTAATGACTAACAATCAATGTTTTAATCAACGGGATTTGTGGTGTTTTATCTTCATTTTGGAAACATCTTTGTTGCTTGTTTCTGTGTTTTTTTTCACAGAATCCCCCCAAAGAACGCTGCTATGAAGTAATAATAGGTTGAATAACTATTGAGATGTGTCAATTAGTAACAGACAGGAGCGAGGCATCACAGATTATTACTTAGAGTTAGTGTATAACCACACAAATGCAGCCACACGTGTCACGGGGTTGCCAGGTTGACCTAGATACTAAAAATACCACCGGCTGCAGTTAATTAGTGAAGTAATAAGATTAGATAGCTCGATTGGAAAGAAATGGACAATAGCTGGAGAAGAGGAGGGCTAATCCCGTTCAGCAGCTGTGAGTCTAATCACAGATCCATACGCGGCATTAATAGAGTTTTGTCTAGAAGAAAATATGTGATAACATAGTTGAATATCTTAAATACACAGATACAAAAGTGTACTCAGTTCTGCTTTTCAGTATACTGCTAAAATACAACAAATTGCTTGTTGAATAAAAAAAAAAGTAAATTATTTCCAACATTCTTTTGTTTAACACATTGAACATTGAACTGAACACAAAAGGCACCGTAAACATTTTTTTGATAGTTACATTTTAAAGCGCAGTTTTCTACTGATACTCTCTTTCAACTAACTCAAAAAATCCCTGAATGCAATATTGCAGGAACAGTCTTCATGTGTTTATCGTATTTCACTATATGAACCATGGTAACTAAGTACAAAGTAGCTGTAGCAGCCGATGCAAATCTCAGACTTTCTCAGTTCTAATCAGACTTCGTATTTTTAGCTGAAAATGAACAGAAAGGCTATTTTTAAAACTGGCAGAAAGAAACATATCATCAGTGTTATAGCGACTGTACACAGATTTACATGCATTTGATGAGATGCCTGTTTGAAACAGCATTTAGCCGTTGGCTGAGGTAACAAGCATCCATAAAAAGACAACAGGCGTCAAGTAAGCAGATGGCAAATGTGGGCAATCAAAAACAGAAGAAGAAAGAGCTGGGAATATTTAGCCTACCTGTGCTTTTGAACAAGGCATGCTGTTGTAGCTATAATTCACTGTCCTTCCTGGTTGCTTATAACACTTGTGTCAGACCTGTTGACACATAACTGTGATTCAGAAATGTAGTCTGATAGCTTGGATTTGAAGCCAGGGTGGCTGGAGAAGAAAGCACTGCACACTGACCCTGCAAAATACTGAAAGTCCTGTTGTACTTTGGGACTCTCACTTCTTTGACAGCGCAGTAGTTACTTTGCTGGACAGCCGCACGCTCAGAAGTGCTGAGGTCTATAAAAGCACAGAGCACTTTGTCATTCCTCAGGGAAAATACAAGAACACACACAAACTGAAGCGCCAGTTTGATTTTGTTTAAAAATAGGAAGGAAACTGGGAGAAAACGACACCTGTCTGACACAGTAAAGTGAACTCGGTCGACTGTCCAACAGATTCAGAGCTGGGTGATAGTGCTAAACGAATCCAAAAGCTCCTCAAAGACTTCATTCAACTCACGGCAGATGACTGGGGCAAGCAAGGACAATAAGCTGCAGGAATATTCCCACTTCACAAAAACAGTTGTTTTCTTTATGCAATCCTATTTATGCTATGGGGGACTGAACAGTTTGCATGATATTGTCAGATATAGTACATTATACATCTTTTCCACTTCCCAAATCAATGCAGACATTAAACAATGACAGTGCTCTTCTGCAGAAGTCTGACAGGTCAGAACACAAACCTCCTCTGTGGCCACAGATAAACCTTTTACATCGGCCGGATGAAAAGTCCACAAAGTCTGGATAATTATGCATTCTCTTAAAGTTTATAAGGTTAAAAAGTTAGAAAATGTACAGCATCTTGTTAGAGTTCCCACCTCCCTGTGGACATGGCGTTTTCCATCGTAACTAAAGGTACCAATGTTGAAGTAATAATTGCTCTTCCCAGAATGCTACAGTTCACATTGTGTGTGTGTGGTGTGTGGTGTGTGTGTGTGTGTGATTAGAGCCAATGTCCCACTCCTGCAGATCATCTTAACACAGCTCCAATTACACAGGAGCTGATTAAATGTTCCCTGTAGAAAGGGCCGGGAGGAATACAGACGACCCAGACAGACAAATGAACCACAAAAATTGTGCGTCTGATTAGTATGAGGGCAGATAGCGTTATTGAATGAAAGCTCTTTGTTTAATCCTCAGATAGAAAAGTGCCAGCCCAAACAAAATGTTTAGAATAAATTTGGATATTAAAAGTAATAATGTTTTTGGGTTTTTTTGTGTGTTATCAAACTGTGATGCTCTTAACATTCTCTCAAAATAAATCTTAAGTACAACCAACTCATAGATAAAACATAATCATAGTGTAACTACCAACAAAGTACAAATGTTTCGCTTTAAAAGTAACATAAAAATAATAAGAATAAAATAGCAGTACTGTCAAGGCTTAACCTCAGAACCCATCCATTTAGCCTCTGAGGCAACAGCCAGTGTTTCAGGGCCAAGACTTCCTCTTCTGTTTGCCGCTCATTGTTTACAGTCCAGTTAGCAACTTGGTGGAGTTGGAGTTGCCACGAGGTCTACAACCAGATTGTTCACACGTAGCCAGTTTACACACGCCAATTTCAACCTAGTTGTCAGACAACAGCCGATGGGTTCTGAAATCGCATTTCGGCCTCTTTTGCTCTCCACATGGACTGTTAACCTGCGTACATCTAAAGCCCGCTCAAATGTGATGGTCTATAACACTGGGACTACAAACAGAAACCAAATTCAAATTCAAAGCCAAATTCTTGTCCCGTTGCCTATGAATGCAGAATCTGTTTATAGAGATAAAGGATAAAAAATATAGGTCTTATTATTTGCTAATGTTTGACCTTCCATCAGAACATTAAAGAAAGGTTACGGTGGATATTTAAACTAAATTTCAGGGCAATCCCTCCAGTAGTTGTTGAGATGTTTCAGTCTGACTGACATTGCCTCCCTAGCATCCCTAAAAATAGCTTTGATATGATCATTCCTATATTTTTTTTGGTTTGCATATTTATAGTAACAATTTTAATTTTAATTGACTTTTTGTTATTTGTTTTGTTCCGTCTCTACCTCTGTGGTGTACTTCCCTTTGCACCGAAAATACTTTTTTTTCCCAGGCCAAACAAAATACAACTTGAAATGATGTCAGATATCAGACAGCCTTTCATCCATACAAATATCGACCACAAAGGTCAGTCATTCAGAATGAATGAGCAAGAGCAGCTGTCTAAAGCAGCAGTTTTTTTGCAGAACTCAACACCCCGTGCAGAGGGAAATCCATCGCAGAAGTGAGAAAGCTACCAGGCTATCTTCCGACTGAGGCCTCACGAGACCATGACGCAATGCAACCAAAAGACACTTTATGTTCAGTACTCAGCTTTTCTCAGCAGAAAGATGTCTCACTCCAGTACATGTAATTGCTCTCTCCACCTGCTCTAAGCCTGAGCTGAATGCAGCAAGTTCACACCCAGTCACTGGAGGTGTCTGACAGACTTTAGGAAATGACGAGATACAAAAATCGAAGATGAAGTAGACAAGGTTGTGAAAAACTACAAGGCAAAGATTAGAAGAAGAAATCCTGGCATTTGATTACGTGGTATTATTATACGTTATATGAGTATTTAGAAGGCTAAATACCACAAGGTCCTTGCTAATGTTGAAACAAACAACTGTGATGACACTGTACTGCTTTTTGAAGCTGATGCATAAAAAGATTGTTAATAAGATGTAAATGACTACTCGTGCGACGTCCAGTGGAGAGAGCAGTCCAGGGTGACTGTTGGTAAAAGGTTGCACGTCCTGGGAGTGACACCACTCTGCTGGTGCCCTTCCTTGGAGACTCACTGTGACACCAGCTCAGCACAGTCGGTACAGGCCCCGACACTAAGCCGGGCTGACAGCACCGTACACTGTTGGCACTCCTTCGCACTCCTCCTACCTCAGTTACTTCCAAAACTGCCATGTCCTGGTTCTAAAAAAGCTCTTTGAGTGAGGCAATGTTGTTGGAGTTTGCCTTATTCCTTCAATTCGATCTCTTTGTGTTCTGTTTATACAGTTTTAATAGCTGAACGTGACCAATTGTGTCAGTTCATAAAACAATTACTAGACTAGTAGAGTTAATAACAAACCTGATAGAAATAGGTTTTCTTTTTACCTCATGACTGATTTGACTATTTAAATTCTTCCGTAATGCCCCTTCATGTATTGATCTGTATAAATTACAACAGTACCATAAGAATGCAAGGGGATACAGCTGTAACATCAATTTATGTTAATTAAGTGATTGATTCGGGGTTGGATTTTGACCTGTTTCCCTGCCAAATCCCACAGAGCATAGACACAATCAATTAGATTCAGCTGCTCTTTAACTAGCTTCAGAATAATTGAGGAGCTCAGCCTACAGGTAACATTTAGCTTTCTTAAATGTGTACAGGAGTAAAAGTCTCCCCTAAAAATACTATGTTTAATATCACTCCACATTACCATTATACCAACGCTTCCAGGAATAACACTTTTAATGAAAAACTGCAGGTCCTCTGCCCATACAGAAATACACAAACCCTCCCTGTGGGGTCTTCGGGGGGGTGGAGGTGAAGAGCAAACTGGTGAAACAGAATCCAGGAGGATAGAGTGGTCGGAGGTGATAAAGCAGCTGAGGCGATGACGCTCAGAGGACAGTCAGAGGCCGGTGATCAGTTTGCGACCGTGGCTCCTCCATGCCACCACACCCGCCTCCTCGCCAGCCAATTACAGTAATTAGAGGATCGTTTGCAGTCGCTGAAAGATTTAACGCTCAATTTCCTGGCTGCTAAGATAGCTGGCATGTTTCAGCGACAGCGTGGAAAGTGAAATTGTTTGTTTTCAAAAGCATTGAGAATCACAAAACATCCAATAATACATGCAGTGTATGCATATCATATTTATCTGATATGAAGTGAAGTGAAGATATGATCATGTGTTCATTTTGCTGTAGTGTTTCTGCACTACAACTCCCAGAAATCGCTTGACAAACAACCAGTGCCCATCCAGCCATAGCAAACAATGACTTCTGGCTATCACCAAGAGAAAGCTTCAATGAACAAGCTGTAGACTAAATTACTATTGTGTTAACAGACAAGAAAATGACTTAAATATGTTGACGACCATTAGTTTAAGGTCTGCTTTCTTACCAAGTCAACATAATTGATAGTCATTTATTTTGTGAACCACAATGACACACAGTTCATGGCAGAGCAGGCTCTATCTGTCATGCATTAATGGCCAGGCCACTGAGGTTACTTTGCAGTGCTATTGGCACAGCCACTTGAGTTCGAATGAGCCAAAAATAAAGTAAGTCCTACATAATGAGAGCGTGAAGCATCACTACTTGGGATCTTTCTGTCCTCCACTGTTGTTGCAGTTGTGATGCTCTGATGCAACAGTGAATAATCCTGCAGCGTTAGATCCCTATGGTCGGAGTGTGCTGCCGCTTAGTAGCACCCCATCACAAGGATGACGTGAAAAAAACGAAGGTGTTATCCATTTGGAACAGTTGAGGTTTGGGGAAAAAGCTGCTTATGGGTCTGGATATTTGTTCAGGTTTGATGCAGATGCATCAGTTGGACAATGACCAGGAGTACAAACAGGCCTATAACCATGCTGATAGCTCATTGTATTAACTATATTCATTCATTCATTTTCTATATCCACTTATCCTGTACATGGCCGTAGGGGCTCATAACTGCTGCCTAATAACACTTTGTCTAATTTATATTAACTTTGCTGTTTAATAAAAGATTTAACTTTGGCAAAAGCTTGACTCTTGTGGATACTAACACTGTATAATTAGCAGATAATAGCCACTTCAAGGTTAATAAGACATTTAATTATGATTATATGTGGTGTGGAATATTATGGTGACCACAAAACACAGCTGATCTAAGTTGAAATTTGCACCAGAAACAAAATTATGACTTATTTTATTTCCTGGGCACTACTGGTCATAATATGTACAAAGGCAATTTAAAAACATTTCTTTACGCAAAAAATGCATATGCTCTCGCAGAAAAAAAGGGACAACAAAGATGCATAATGCACTTACATTGATACAATGAATGTAGAGATCAATATCTACGATATAACTGAACAACTTGTTTGAAGTCTGTTGTCTTTGTTTCTTGTATTACTACTCAGGACTTTGTGTCTTTTGAACTGAAATATTCTTTGACACTGTAAACAGAGACATAATGTATGACTTTAGGACCGATCAAGGCCCGTAATTAATAAAAACAGACGTTACTAGTTATGTTTAAGTAGTGACTTGAAAAAAGAAATCACATCAATTTGTCAGATATGCAACAGGACGATGAGTTCAGAAGAGAGATGGAGTTACAGGTGAGACAAAACCTCAGAGGGTGTTCTCTGTTCAGAGTCTCACTGACGTGTGTATTGTTGGGTTAATAGGAGCCGCTCCCCATCAGTGTAATAGAGAAGAGTGGTGACTGTCAGTTTGCACCTCTTCTTTCATGGTGCTGTGGGTCTGAACCTAATGGTGACATGAGGGCTCACTCATTGCTGTAATGAGAGCACCCCATCCCAGTGTCTCCTCAGTTGGATAATGTTATGAGCGCGCAGCTTTAGGCCCTAATGCCAGAGGATTAGATGCACTAAAGCTAAATGTTACATAAGTTTGGGTCCTCCGTCGCTGAAGTCTCCAAAGTACTGAAACTATCTTTCGTTCAGAAGGAGAACGAGGCCTCTCCCCACCAAAACATTCATAAAACATTCATTTTCAATTTGAATGTAAAGATTTGTAAATAGTTTATGGCTGTCTAAAATCTCAGAAGGATGTTTTTACTTTTCTCTGTACGTTTGCTATTCTTTAACTTGGTTGCTTTAAAGTGGGGATGGGGAACAACTCATTTCCCTGACGTTTAAACTAAAGTTTAAACTAATCAATTACCCTAAAAGTAAAAAAACCCACAGAAAACAGTCAAAATTGAGCACAAATTAATCTATAAGGTTAAACACTGTCCTAAAATATTGCATATATTATAAGAGCCATTTGAAATGGCCGTTGTTACTATTAGTAGCTAACGGACGCTTGCCATTATAGGCAACATTTGACTAGGAAGACATGACATTTCATTGCGTATTATGTGAATGCAATAATTTTAACAATAAGTCTAACTGACTAGTATTTTTGGTGCCGACTAGTGAGGGTAGCAATGTTTAATCGACTAAACACGCACATCCTTACTTTAAATTACTCCGTAATGCTGTTTTGAAAGGATCTAAACAGAGGTTTATACATGTGTCATATTCACACCTGTTTATATATTGTAATAAAATAAAACAGTTTGCTGATGGTCAGAAAATGTATAAGAGAGCTCCAGGCAGAGAAGTCACCTGTAGCTCAAAGGGAATACATTATTATTTTTTATTAACATGAAGTCATAGATCTAGAGCTTCTTCTTTTTCTACTTGTTCTTCTACTTCTACTGCCACTACAGTAAAATCAGAGAGAGCACAAAGTGACTATTTAAAGGCTTAATTCCAAAGGACTAATGTCACTCGCCGTATGTCAGTCTGGACTATTAAGTCAGGAAAAGGCTGCAAAACCATGACTTCAACAACTGATAGAAAATCTGAATTTTGCAACATTTAGCACACAGAATGATTGCTGATGGTATAATGAGCAGGTACTCTTCTGATTTCTCTAGAAGCACAGTTCTAATCAAAATATGATTCCTAAAAAGAGTTTGTATGCTCTCTCCTAAAACTATGTGATTCCCACAACTAAAATGAGGGCTGACTTTTAATAATTTCACACAGCCTCAGTCTCTTTCTCACTTCTCATCCACACGCCCACAGTGAGAGCTGTTAAAGAGGGACAGCAACTCAAAAAGATGAATCTCACGCAGAGCCAAAGTGAATCCCACTGGGTTACCTTGGGTCTGTGACACCCAAACACACACACGCACATATAGGTACATGCACAAATGCCGTCACAATTTCACTGACAATTGACAGTAGCAGTTCCAAAAAAAAAAAAAATTGCTGAACATCGTCCACTTCGATAGCCATCCCTTTAAATCCGGCCTCTCTAAAGGGAACAATGGGAGAAATGTTTGGCCTTTGGAGCCAGTAAACGGGGCCATTGAGCGCCTTGCTGCAGGATCGGATGCAGTGAATTAGTGTAAAGCCTCATCGGAGAATAAAGCTGACACAACTGCACTGCTATTGCCTTGCTATCAGCTCCTGCCACGCAAACACTGGGCCCAACCTGGAAAACTCCAGCGTTGGGAACAACTGATACTACCGCATTCATTTTTATATGATACGAATGCAGACATGGATGTGGATGCGACGGGTGAATTGCTCTTGAAGGACGAGGGATGTGAAGTCAATCTAGATCTAGAAGTTGTGCAAAGAGTTTTCCAAGGGTTTAATCCAGAACACTGATTACATGTCAAACTGATATTTATTTATTTAAATTAATTCCTGTGGTTGGTGCTCCAACATCAAAGACCTTTGAGACCGCATCCAAAAAGCATTGCATCCACATGCCATGTTGACACATGATGTAACCCAGAAGACAAACAATTGCCTTTGCCAACAATGAGCAATGTAAATGGTGTGAAAAGAAAAAGTGATTTTGTTTTTACTAACATTTGAAAGGTTGCTGATTGCCACCCAAAAAGACTCTTAATTTCTGAGTGCCCCATAACACACCAATGGGTGCAGTTTTCAAAAAGCACCTTGTTTGCAACTGCATAATAACAGACATTTTACTTTAACAATACAAATACAGCGATGGACTATTCACTGATACTGCAGATCTCAAGCAAGTTGCATGTCTCTCCAAGTTCGATTTTTATATTGTTAATATATTATCTGAATGGAAACCAGCGGTTGTCTAAAAGGAAAAATCAGTAAATTATACCATTTCTAATTACGGTCCTTTAAATAAACACAGTACAGTTCTGGCATGTCCTCTTTACTCCAGCTCTCATGTGTAAAGCTTGTCAGCACAGTCTTATGAATGGCATCTTGTAGATCTCTCCAAAAAAGCCCCAAGCTAAAGGGACAAGTGGCATTCCACCATATGCCTGCAAAAAAAAAACACCATATGCCACAATAGTTAATTAATTTTTCCAAGACCACAGGCCTATTTTTCAGCATCTCAACATAGTAGTGATACCACAACACACTTTTGAACCTTTGTTCAACCTGCTGCATGGCATTTAAATCAAGATGACATCTCTAATTTCCAAAATCTCTTTGCCATTTAGTATAAATCTGCTGTTTGTCCCTTGTGTCTATTCTAGTGACATTACAGACGAGTGTGTGTAGGTGTGACAGTGACTGTGCCTCAGTGTGTGAAAGAGCATAAGGAGAGTAAAGATAGGTCTGTATGAGTGTGTATGTCGACGAGAAAGAGGGAGAGAGTGAAGCAGACAGTGTGAGTGAGAAAGCAAAGAGAAAGTAGAGAACGATGCTTCAAAATAATGGGGTCTACGACGCCACTGAGAAAAAGGGTCAGCTGCTGGTAAATTTTGGGTAAAATCAGGGCTTCGCTGGGCTCGGCTGTGTGGAATTGACAGATGGAGGATGGGTTCCCAGGGAGCCAGACCTGCTACAAATAGCTCAGTGTGCACTCTCTCCTGTGCGCACGTGCATGCGAACATGAAAGGAGCTTAGAACAAGAAGACAAGTTACACAGATGTACACACAAACAAATCTGAAAACAAGAACGTGAAGTGTTCTACATTGATGCTTTGAGACGACACACATAGGCTTTCATTAAGCTTTGTCTATGCAATGGACAATGAGACACATACACAATGAGAGTAGTCATCGTCGTAGTCACCTCTCTGTACTACACGACAGGATGTGATCTGGTTCTTGGACTGGTTTGACTTTGTCTAATGTCCCGAGCGCAACGCTGTTACCAGTCCCCTTCTTGAGGGATCCACAGGAACTGTCAAATCACATTGCAGTAAAGCCTTCAAGGTTAAAGGAACAAAGAGACGAGGGAACACATATAGTAGCTCTGATGAAGTCACGGTGTGCCTGCTGATTTTATACTGCTCTTCCTGTCCTCGTTCTGCCATTTAAAGTGAGCTAGTTTGCAAGAAATGCAGGCGATTCTATCACTTCGAAGAAGATAAACCAGTTTATTGAGGACTATATGTCCTGTGTGCATGTCCATTCACCCATTTTCTTTGCTCTAAAGATGGACAAGGTTTTATTCATGAAGACAACACTATACTTTAGTCTTTTACTGGATGATTGACGAGCAGTCCTCCATACAGGTGGCAGAAAATAAATGCGCCTACTGTTTCAGGGCTTTTCTGCTCGGCGAAACCAGCTCTAAAAATATCCGCTATGGGAACAGAGCGAGGGTCAGAGAGAGCCTGAACACACAGTGTGTTCAGCAGAGAGCAGTTTCTTTTGTGTCATGAGTGACAGCATCTGTTATAATGAACTTGCCAAGACACAGTGTCACACGGGAAAGAGGAGGCTCAACTGAAGCATCAGGTGAGTGGACATCTCTCGTCCAACAGTACAAATACAGTGATGGACCTCATTTACTCGTAACATCGCATAAACAATTAACCTAATTGCGCTTTATGTGGCTAAATGTAAAGTACCTGGACGGTTCAAATCCAAAGATGAATTGATGACACTGGCACAGAGGATCACAGTACTCAACATCATGTGTCACATTTGTCCACAATACAGAACATATTATTTTAATATCTTATTACATTAACACACAATGGTTAATTCCATCAGCAATGGTTCCTTTCAATGGCCAAGGGATTCCTGTTTGTGGCTGAACTTCATAAAACAAACTTCTGTCAAAGGTGTTGAGTGTGTTTTATTATTTCTAATTGCAGGTGTTCGTGAAGGGCAGAGGTAAGAAAAGAAGTAATCAGATCGGTTAAGTTACGTAACGTAAAACATCTCCATTACAAGTAAATGTTCTGCATTCAGTATTAATAGCAATAAATGTACCAAAAGTATCAAAGGTTCCACAAGTACCCATTATGCAGAAATAAACCGTTGTATTATTAATATACATATTACACATTTGGATTATTATTATTGAGGGCATTATTGTTTAAGGAACTTTACAATGTTGTAGCTGGTTGAGCTAATTTGAACTACTTTATGTACGTTTATATAAGGTGTCATAATGTTTTCTTTGTGAATTCTTAATATGCGAAGTACGATCTAGCAGATAAATGTAGTGTGGTGTAAAGTGCAAGATTTGCATCTGAAGTAGAACATCTCCTCAAAAGCAAATTCTCCAGTATAGTTCTAATGCCCCAAAAGTGAACTGAAGTACAGTGCTTGACTAAATGCTCTTCCTCAAATGCTGAAGGGAGGCGAGAGTGTTTGATCACTACAGGGATGGTCTGTCGCTCGGGCAGAGGTCAGGGTCAGCGGAGGGAGATGGAGCTGTGAGGACACTGGATCCTGAGCCGATTAATTTTCTCACCCCCAGGGTATCAGTGGAAAGGCAGACAGGAGCTTTTCTCAGCGTGCTGTCAAGGTGAGGACATGGTAAACCATAGACACCCACCTGCCACCCCCAGCATCGCACTAGACGGCACATTAGGTAATGAAACTTTGTGAAAAGCTACGATACAAGTTTCGGGTGAGGTAAAAAATATATAAAAGGTTTCAAACTGTATAGAAACATTTTTATATCTGACATTCATCGGGTGATTTTAGAACCTGAATAATTCAGAAAGTGAAGAAAACGTCTTACACTGACTCCCAAATTCATAAACTTTACAACATTAGTGTGAAAGCTAGGATTCATCCTGTTTAATAAAGTGTAGCCAGTCTGACAGTAAACACTTCTGTTACTATATAATGAGGCTTAAAAAGCTTATATAACTGTGGATAACAATCGGATGCATTTATGCCTCAGTGAACGCTACATTCTTATGAGACACATGCCAACACTGACTGTCATATGAGATGCAAAGATAACGCTCAACACTCTGTAAAATGGTTTCTATAAATTACTTTCACTTTCTATTGTTTGGTCAAAACTCCCAGAGATTAGCATTTGCACTAAGAAGCAATAAAGTATATATGTTAGCTGAGCGGTGGTGACACAACGTGTGCTGTCATGTCAACAATGATTTCAGGAAACAGGGAGAACCTCAGAGGCAGTAAACCAGCCAGATCAAAAATATTTAAGTATTAAGTATAATAAGTATAAATTATATTTAAGACAAAAAACAATCACTGTCTGATTTCAGCAGATAATCATATCTAAAAGTGCACACTTACCACTATGTATTCATAACATATATCTTTTTCCTTTCAAACACCCACATTTACACCATTTATCATCATTTCAGCACATGACAAGAAATGATTGAGGTATACTTATCAGGACACCCTGAGTGCATTATCACACTTTAACCATGTCCACTTGCCAGGGAAGAAAAAGGGAAGGAATTAAGAATTGTTGCAAATGTTCCTGCAGTGTACACACATTTGAGCATTAATGGAGACCAGTGGTTAAACTGTTCACTGTGTCCTGATGTACAATTTTATTGGACACCTGCAAGCCAATCAGACACATTGCCTGTTATTCCTTGGTTAGTTAATGGCCATTGCGTAAGTGTAGGCAGTGGATGGATAGTGTAAGATAAGAATGACGGTATTAAGGGTATAGTCATGGCCATCAGATCAAACCTCCATCATTGTCCTGGACTCAAAGTAGCACCAGCCGCCCAGAGTGAGGCTGAGAGAAAGAGGGATGTTAAGTGCAGCTGTAGGAGTCATTATGTAAAAGCATTAACGGTCTCTGTCTTCACATGCAGCTATCGCTCCTGTGGTTGTGGTAGTGTAGTCGGTGGTGTGGAATGTCTTACTGAACAAATCCCTCTTAACAGGATCAAACCTGGATGCTAATCAATTGTGATTCTGGCAAACAAACTTGACGAGGGCATATTTTTCTATTTCCTACTGCTTTCTGAGTGACGGGCAGTAAGCAGAGCTTTCAGTGGTTTTGCATTATCCTTAATGTCTGGTAGCCGCAGGCCGGCGATAGTGTCCATGGCAGGTCTGGGTTTATAATGTTTAAAAAATGAAAATGATTCGTGTATCAGAGACAAAAACAAGACCAGAAACAGAATGGAAACCATCTAAACTTTTTGTTTTTGTTAAAACGTAACTGGGTAATATGTAAGAATATATTTGAAAGGAATTTGTTTGTTTTTGGGCATTTTCACTGATCTCAGCCCCACAGTCTCCTTTATACACCCGATCAGTCCTCAGAGTATGATCAATCTGAGCAGTCAAGTGTATGAAACTACAATAGCAGACCATTAATCTGCATCCCACTCTTTTTCACTTTCAATATTTGTCTCAAATTCTTTCAGATAAAAACACAATTTATCTTTGTTAAACGTGTTTCACAAAACTGGAACCTGTTATGGATATCACTACCAGTGAGCAGGCACTCGGCATAATATTCTATTTAAAACCACTCAATGTGACACTGCAGCCCTGGTATGAAAACAATCAGCTCTGAATGAAAGAACACAAAAACTTTTGCAAAACCAAATTTACCTGGCCGATTTTTAAGTTTGTGCAAGATGTTATTTCCACACAGCGAATCAACCACATGCATGCGCACTCTACCACGGCCACGCTAAACAACAGACAGCTGGGCCAGAGAACAAGAATGCCTTTTCACAACTATTGCAGCCAGTGTGAGTACAGTAATATCACATTCCTAATCCCCACTGACAAGAAATGAAGTTGCAAAAATGAAATGAACAGGAAAGGCTCCAAAGCCTGAAATAGCTGCATGAGACAGGAGTCTCAGAGAATAATGTAATTGGGGTGCTTAGTGACAAGCCGAGCGGGGAAGGGGGAAGGGGGAAAGTTCAGAGCTCTTCTGGGCTTCCACACAATATAAAGACACATTAGTGTGGGACAAAATGACTTGTCAAGATAAGAGGTAAAGGTTCAGTGACAGTATGCAGCTGCGGTTTCGAAGAATCTAAATGACAGAGGCTCGTTTTCATGTGTTAAATACTTCAATATAAATTCATAAACCATCTTTAATAAGGTGTAACAAATGAGTGTGACATAAAGTAGGAGTTTTGTACATTTTGTAAAGTCACATCGAATCTATAAGGTCTATTAATCTATCACTTCCCCAAATAAATCTTTACCTAAATTACTAACAGAGCACATATTTCATATGTATTTCACTTTGTGTGTCAAAACCATTTAGATGATATTTTTTCTGATCGTGATGGAGAGAGATGGAGCTGTCAGCAGCAATAATTCAATAGAGCGCCTGTGCAGTGTCTGCCTTAGGCGAGCGTCATTGTAAAAGATGAAACGCCACAATCACTATCACCAGGAAGATTGTGAAAAGTTTATTCTTAGGGCCCTTCTGATTAATGCAAATTACACCTTGCTGCATAAAACTGGCAGAAGCGGAGGGATTTCACTGTCTGCAAATCTCCTTTTCCCTCACTTGCTGCTGTTTAAAACCTCAGTGTGACACATCTTTCTTACATTTTCACATAAAGTCTGTCTTTCAAACGCCCCATTTAAGTCTCTTTTTGAAATTGCTCTTTCAGTTAGCTAAGGGTTGCATGATTTCTTTGTGATGTTTTTGCAAATAAATAAATAATTTCTTCTTGAGTTTTTTTTAGTTGAGCATTTTAATTATTTTTCCTCACAGGCATAAAAGTCACTGCACTGCACAGCATGGAGGCATTTCAGTTCAAATGCTCTGAAATGGCCGGATAAGACAGATTTTCTTAAATGTTTAGTGGGTAAAGCCAATCAAGCCCAGCTCCATGTATGGTGTGTTGTGTGTTGTGTATGGTGTGTTGTGTCTTGTGTATGATGTGTTGTGTGTTGTGTTAATTAGTTTAAAACAAAGGAATGAGTATGCAATCATTTAAAATGTACCCATTCGAGCAAGATAAAATTCAGATTTCTAGATAAATATTTTATTCCTGTTGTATCTTTTACCTGTTTATCATCTCCGTTTGTTATTTTTCCAACACACTATTTCTCTGATGAGTCATGTTTACAATGGCCTTAGTATTGCCAAAGCCTTTAGTTGACCAGCAGCCTCCCTCCTTCTTGCTCTTCTTCTCTCTTTGTTTCATTTCTACCCGTTCCTATTGGTCTGAAAATAGTGAAAATGTGTTATACCTGTAGCCATGGAAGCGGCAGCAAATTCCACTTAGCCATCTCCCTAGGAGGCAAAACCTTCTCATTTAGACACACACATGCGAAGGATATGTGAGCTGCCACCTGTGATTATGGTGCAGTTACATAACAAGGTTTACAGTCTGGATGTGTGAACCTTGTGATCTACTGTTCTCCAGGCTTGCAGCATCACGCCGCCAAAGCCTTACATTATGCAGGAACGGGTACAGTACCTGTTGCCGACACAGACCGAGAGGCGCTTTAAAAGGACGCTTTGAGCTCCATTAGTTGACGTCCTCAGCCAAACACAATAGCCTGGTGATGATCACACACAGGCTATTGCAAATCACCCTCAGAAGTCTGAAATCAGAGGCTGCGAGGGAGAAAGAATAGGAGCGGAGGGAGAAAGAAAGAGGGGGAAAAAAAAGAGACAGGGTTCCTGCACTGATGAATCATTAGTGATAAAGCTGGGGCTGAGCCAGTATGGCTGTATTTAGAAACTTCTCACTCTTTCACCCCACACTAATTTTCCTCTCTTTTAGCGTTTGACTGATGACTGGCTCTCTGAGACGTGAGAAAAGGGAAGCAGGCACTCAGCTCTGAGGATAATGTCACACTTTGAAGCTGTCAAGGGTAACGGTATGGATGCAGGAAAAGCTACATCCTGCTCCAAATATCAGCTCAAGGCAAAAACCAGAGACACTGAAGAGCCTTTCAGAGATACAGGCATAGTGACACATCAAAACAACAGTCCTGTGGTGACACTAAAAACAACTCTTCCTTGGGAGAAAACAGTGTTTTCCAAGAAGATTTCGTGTGTAAAAGTGTGACGGAACATGATGAAATAAGAGAGCTGACTAATAGGGTGATTGGCATCCTTCAGTTTCAATTCCTCTGACGTGGGAGTTGTGCTGTGGCAAGACTGCCATATTGTCAAATACACATGCACATGAACACACACGTACATCCTCGGGTCAAATATTATTGATGAGTCTTTGGTGACAAGTGTGAAAGGCATCACTCTGCACTGGGCCACAGCACCCAGCAGCATGATATATTGATACACACTCTACACTGCACAGCACACTTATGAACTAGATACATGAAAATTTGCCCCGGTCATGTCCCGACTGTGCAAGAATCTATATTCTCACCTGATGCTGCAAAGTCTGTATTTGCTTTATTCTAAATTCTTTAATCAGCTCTTTTCTATGAAGGTAAATGGTGGGATGACAGGACTTATCTCTTATATCTGAGTAAAAGCAGAGCAGATGGACTAAAAAAGAGCTGCTCATTTTATGTGGGAAGTCATTGTGAAAGCCTTTCTTCTTCATAATGTTGCTTCCATTTACTTTTGATTAACATCTGATCAAATACAATGGTGGATTGTCTGCTTGTGTTTTCTGAATGATACGTCTGTGCATCAAGTGGCTGTCAACTGGTAGTGCCATGATGTGGGAGGGAGGGAAAGAGACAACAAGGGAGAGAGAGAAAGAGAGGAGGGGAGGAGAAAAGAGAGGGAGGGAGGGAGGCTGCAAATGGCAGCTTCTGTGACACTACTGGAGGGAGGGAGGGAGGGAGGGAGCGAAGAAATAGTCAGAGGGAGAGTGAGAAAGAGAGAAAGAGAGAGAGCAGTCCAACTAGATCAGATTGCAAAAGATTGATAGAGAGCTGTTCAGTTAATAACCAGTGAGGGAGCATTGTACAGTTTTATGGCAAATGTGGAGGAAAGACTTCATGTTAGTAAAGATGAAGGATGAGCAGAAGACCAGCTGAAGAAATTGCCTCAGAAGATGGAGATACAAAAACTTGTAATTTCACTAGGATAATTCTCGTTTCGCACCTGTTTTGCACGTCCGGCACCGACTGAGCAAAAGCGGCGTGGCCCGAGGTTCTGGTGTGATTCAGCCTGGTCAGTACTGCGTTTCATCTGCACTCGCCACAGCACCTGAAAAAGAGAGAGACAAGAGATCAAGCAAGGATGAAGAAATTCAAAGGGGGTCTGTGCCTTGTGCTGAAGATGATGGAGTGGTTTTCTCCTGTATTAGAGTAACACACAGAGAAGGAGCAGCTGCGGTGGCAGATGCAAAGAATGCCTCAGTTTGGTTAACAGGGACACTGGGAGAGAAGATACCGCCTTTTACTTCTGCAGCCGGGGGAAGGACAGGTGAAAATAAAGGTAAGAGAAGGAGAGAAAACTTCCCCTCAAACTTGCAGTCACATCAATATTTGTCAGATATCACTGGTGTGTAGTGTTTAATAAGTAGCACTGGATGGCAATGTTTACTCTCAAGCACAGCCACAGTTGTCCTGTTTTGAAATTAGACATCTAATAATATCGATTCATAAACAGTTGTTCAGAAACAGTACATAAAAATCAAAAGAATATAAAATGAGTCATTGATTGCAAAGGATTTAAAAACACATTATGACTTTATTTAAGTTATTATTTGTTTGTTATCCCCTAAAACTGGTAGGAAATGTATGAAAAATGCAAAAAATGTCATTATTATTCATCTGATGTTAATATAAACACCGCAAATTGATGCTGAAAGTCATTGCTGTAGTCTCATTGTTTCTACAGCTATGCTGTAGTGCAGAGCCAAAACAGCAAATAATGTGCTACTGATCACATACTTACAGTGTAAAGCTTTCCTACAGCATGAAGCTTTTTCTGTAGAATGTGGATAACCACGGTATTTTAAATGATATTGATTTCTCCAGACTCTCATGCAGAGTTAATCACCGTAAGTCTATAGCTTGTATTTTGGAACGGCCAAAAGGGCCTTGCCTGTCGATATTAGGCTGTGATATTGACAGCCCCAGAAGGGATAAAACAAACCAACCAAACCTTAAAAGCGATCTGTTAAAACAAAAATGTAATCCTGACGTTAACATCGAATGAGTCTACAATAACGTCTACAACATCTCTACATTGTCTCGATCCATATCAGAGCTTGCTCACTCAGCAGAGGAAGAGGACATACATGCATTATACTGTGTGACTGCTTAGAATAACTGAGTCAACACGAAATCAGTTGGTGAAAACGAACAGGAAATTAGTAAAAATGGAGAAGGGTTGCTGCTTTTCCATAGGTTTATTGAGAAGAATCAGACAAAATAAGCAATTTGTAATGGGAATGTGTCATTATTTTTTTGATTTGACGGACTAATTAATGACATAAATTAAATACATTTTCCTAAAAAAAATTAAAAAAACATTCAATAGACTATAATTATCATTAGTTTTAGGCCTGGACAAAGGTGTAACCAGTGGAATCACACATTCAGTCAATGTAAACAAACATTTCTGGATTACATCTTCCCAATTCCACTTCAACAGACACCTTGATAATAAATGAACTGGTTACAATTTAAGCACTTTTTAGTCACCTCATGTTATATCATAGCATGTAATTTAATTTAGTACAATGTTACTGGAGGACAGACAGGCGCAGGTATTCATGGATAAAAGTGTTGCTTCAGTTACTGTACTTTTCTATCAGTATATAAAGAAACCACTGATGTGAGGTACAAAAGAGACAGAGGATGAAGAGAAAGAATATTATGCAGTGTTGCCTGACACTTCAATGACCTCATCCTGTTTTTCATCTCAGCTTGGTTCAGTTTGATTACATTTTATTATCAAAAAGGGATATTTAGCATGAAGTGAGACACACTGAAAACATAAAATATAACACATCCACAAAAAAGGCACAATATCACATCAAAAACATTGACTACATCTTGTGCATCTTCTTGTATGACTAACATCTAGCAGTACTGCATTAAAAGTAATATACAGTATCTAAGCCTGTGAGCTCTAACCAACAGGTGTTACTTAAATTTGGATTTAAACAGAGTTTAATATGGGTGATTCAGCTTTTGCAAATGGGTACAAGTAATTAAAAAACTGCACAGATAAAAAATTAAAAAAAGCTCAATGAGAGGCTCAAATATAGGAAGGATCAATCAATGGGAACCAGGTGTTTGAACTGTGGAAGAGCTACAGGTGCAGCAAAGAATTACAGATTTTGTTCTACTAGCAGCTGTTATAACAATGTGAGATGACTCAGTTCTTTATGAACACCTCTCTCTACCACTCCTCTCATAACCACCTGAGATGGCATCTCAGCACAGGGATGGCCTACATATCGAGTCCAACTGCCTCCAGGGTTGGTTACTGTCTGGTTCTCACGCATGCGTCTCTTCGTCTAGTCGCAGTCAAACCACAAAATGACAAAGTGTCAATTACTGCATTATATAAAACTGTGAGCTAGCTAGTTTGTATAGGATACTGTCATTTAGACAACATCTCTGCATGGTGCAGTGGTGTTACTTTCTATAGGAAAATACCTGAAGGTCACTTGAGATGAGACGAGTTCCACGTTGTGAGCTATAGGAAAATACAACGACACCTGAGCCTCGGCTCTTCCTTTACAATGGCCTTGGGAGGTGGGTCGGGATCGTAGTGGCTGAGCTCAGTTTCCTGCATGCTTTTCTTGAGATGAAGTACCCCCCTCCCACTACACCTCATTGTTCCTCAAAATCCCTTCCATTATTTTGCACATCCAATTATTCATTCTATTCATCCTAATCAGCTGCAAGCTTATCGTCTCCCCTAGTAGCTCCTCTTAACTCCACGAGAACACACACAGCAGACAAGGTCACAAAAGGTGAAATTATTGGCTGTGGTGGAAATCACTTTCTGTGTCATGCCTTATGAATCAAAGATGCATATGTATTCTAAACAGGATTGGAACCTGCTATGCATTTCACGCTGATTAACATGTCTCTCAATACAAGGACTAACAACTATATCTACACACTTTACACAGCAGCACTACGCTTATGTCTAGTTGGTGTCTTTTGTGCGTCCCTGTGTTTTAAAAAACTTAATTTGTGGGTAAAAGCAGGTTCTAATCATATGTTTTGAAGTTTGGGCTTAGAGTCATTACAGGTTAATTTACATTGTTAAAATCAGCACTTTTCATCTATACAACCCGCCTGTCACTTACATGTCAGTAAGCTCCAGCTGTAATTACTGTGATATGGCTAAAGAACTACCGATTGCCCTTTTAACTTCTAATTCTTTTGAATTAAGGAAATCAAGATTCACAGCCATTCAGCTGTCACTAGCAGTTGCTTGATCTAATGTCAAACTTTTTAACACAATAAAGAATAATGTCAAATCAAAGTCAAAGAGCTGGTGACAAAGATTAATCTTTAAGCACTCAATCCTTACATACAACCTCTCAGAGGGACAATCTGATTTAAAGAGCTTCCCGTGTAGCTACAGCAAAAGGAGTGCTGCATGGGTTGAGACTCTGATGCCCTTATCTAATAACTCCGAGGACGTAGGGAGGGTTTTTACTTTAATACGACCAATTCACGGGAAACCTGACACTGTACGGCTCCAGTAAGATATGGACACTGCACAGCATGTAAGGCTGCTCAGGTACTGCGTGTACTGTAGAGAACAAGATGTATAATGTGAAATGCTGAGCAGATATTCAGGCTAAAGATTCATCTCAATTATGTAACACAGTCAGTGTGGTTATTATTCCATACAGCCAGGACCACCTGCCACTACACAGGTGAGCCAATGAGCACAAACATACCTAATCAAACTGTCTGTATAAAGATCAAGCGCTACATACCATTAGATGGGATGAGACAATACAGGTTGGTTGACAGATTTACATATTTGAGATGAGGATATTGAGGAGACTATTTTTAGCATTAACAGCTGTTCTCTGTTGGGAATGTAGTGTGATATTGTGAAAAGGAAAAAAGAGCCTTTGGAAGTATAAAGATAGAACTTAACATTTAGCTACAGAATGCTATCCCGATACAGTTGTTTGACCCCTAAGGGACAATTTTAAGATTGTGCATGAGGTAATCTGGTTCCAGATAAGGGGAACTTTCACCGAAAGAGTGTGAGTGAGGTGGGAATAAGTGTGAGTGTGTGGCAGACAGCAGGGCACCCGGGATTTGGGAACACACATGAGTGAACCGTCAAGTCTTCAGGGCCCAAATCAGGCAAGCAGACATAGAACGGATGTGGCCAGGCGATAAAAGCGGTCTGCACCCAGAGGAGCCTCAGTCCAGCCCCCATGGGCAAAACTCCTTGACCCTGTGGCTCAACATCCAGCACAGTGGCCAGGTTATCTGCCGCCTGACCGAGACAATAATTTGACAGTTTGCAGATGACACATAAATTATCTAGTGCGTTGTTTGTGTAATCTTGAAATATTCTTGTTCGGTTCCAGTATGTAATTACAGAAAATATGTAATACAGGGCATTGTACAGGGGATAAATCTACTACCTTCTTATATAGTGCACGATGGGAAGGTGCTATAAATTTACCGCATCCTCACAGAATGATTAATACTACTGCAAATTGTACAGAATGGGGTCAAATAAATACTCCTTTGCTCTCCACCCCTGTACACAGCATCTGGAATTACATGACCAGTGGCACACATACAAGTCCCCTAGGATTATGTTAAAATTCACACACACAACCCCCTCTAGTCCCCTAACGAATGTATTGTAGTGAAATGGCAAACTTAGACCACAAAAGAAATAGAAGAGTACAGGTTACTGGATGTGTAATGACTGTATGGCATACTGCTGATTTACTATAAATACAACAAAGACGAGGTGAAAACTAACGCTATAGCCTTCCCTATCACTGGTGGGCCTAAGATATGACAGCCCTCCTCATTTTATAAACCACTTAACCAGATACGAGTAGTGACTCACAAGAAGGTTAATTTTTTCATTATGGAATAATAAACATCTGTTAGGTGATGACTTAGTTTGTCTCCTCTGCCAACCTTCTTTATAATTTGAAAGAGAAAAGCACAGGAAATGCCATGTGACAGAAGTGGATCTGCTCTGAGGCCAGCTCTTCACTTACCCAGCCGACATCAAAAGACATGAGGACCCTTCACTGAGGGCCAATTGGATTTTGAGTCGTGATGTTTAAAGAGAGCAAGATGGCGAGGAGAAGGATTGTGAATAAACTGAAGTAACCGGTATTATGGATAATAAAACTACAAACCTTGCACTGGGAAAAGGGAGAGTTCTCATAAAGCATAACAATGTTGAACATACTGTAAAACTTGACTGTTAACGCTTTTATCATAATCCGTATCGTTTCTTATTATATTTGTTATCAGAGTTTGCAAGAGGACAAACTCATCAGAAGCTTCCGTAGACTGATTGTTACTGCACCAGTTAATAGGAAACCTCATAATAAAAAAACAAATGTCACATTAATTACATGGTGAAAAAGTCAGTCATATCAATAATCAAAGTTAATTTAATGCAGATTTATCTTGAATATCCAACAAAAGAAATTAACACTTGTATTCAAATAAGAAGAGCACGGAAAAAAACGTAAGTGTAATTGGTAATTTGGGCTCTAAAAGACTAATTTAGTGAAATTATCTAATTATATCACTGACCTACTTACCATTATGTATGTTTTACAAGGTTTTATCATTCAGTCACTAAAAGCTCACAAGGTTGTTTCCTTAGTGATGTTTCATACACAGGTATGGTGTGATTTGACCATTATGTCACAGAAAGACTCACATTGTTTTCCTCTCCTGACATTCTCTACAGGGATTGGATTAAAGCACGAGGCTCCCACCCAGCTCCCTGTCTTTGACTTCGTAAAATGCATCTTGGCCAGTGATCAAGCTGCGAGGGGCCTTGATCACCTGGCCTGCCCTTCTGCACTGACCCTGCAGCTGGAGGCGCTGACAGGAGCATGAGTGTTGGACGGATCAATCGCTACAGCATTGTGTCATCTGAGGAAGAGGGCCTCCGCCTCACTACCATGCATGGCATGAACGGCTTTGGCAATGGCAAGATCCACACACGCCGCAAGTGCCGCAACCGCTTCGTCAAAAAGAATGGCCAGTGCAATGTGCAGTTTGCCAATATGGAAGAGAAGTCGCAGCGCTACATGGCCGATATCTTCACCACCTGTGTTGATATTCGCTGGCGATGGATGCTGGTAGTCTTCACTCTTGTGTTTGTTGTCTCCTGGCTGGCCTTCGGCTTAGCCTTTTGGGTCATTGCTTTGCTGCATGGAGATCTGGATAACCCCGCCGGAGACGACAACTTCACTCCATGTGTCCTACAGGTTAATGGATTTGTGGCTGCCTTTCTATTCTCCATTGAAACACAGTCTACCATTGGTTATGGCTATCGCTGTGTGACTGAAGAGTGCCCAGTGGCTGTATTCATGGTGGTCTTCCAGTCCATCGTCGGCTGCATCATTGACTGCTTTATGATTGGCGCCATCATGGCCAAGATGGCTAGGCCTAAGAAGCGAGCACAAACGCTGTTGTTTAGCCACAATGCTCTCATTGCCATGCGGGATGGAAAGCTGTGCCTCATGTGGAGGGTAGGGAACCTTCGCAAGAGCCACATTGTAGAGGCCCATGTCAGGGCACAGCTCATTAAACCTCGGATCACTGATGAGGGGGAATATATTCCTCTAGACCAGATAGACATTAATGTGGGCTTTGATAAAGGCCTGGACAGGATTTTCTTGGTTTCACCCATCACTATTCTCCATGAGATAGATGAGGAGAGCCCCCTATTTGGGATCAGCAAACAGGACTTGGAGACAGCAGACTTTGAGATTGTCGTCATCTTGGAGGGAATGGTTGAAGCAACCGCCATGACCACACAGGCTCGCAGCTCCTACTTGGCCTCTGAAGTCCTTTGGGGTCACCGTTTCGAGCCAGTCTTGTTTGAGGAGAAGAACCTGTACAAGGTGGATTACTCTCACTTTCACAAAACCTATGAGGTGCCGTCCACCCCCCGCTGCAGTGCCAAGGACATGGTGGAGAACAAGTTCTTAGTCCCCAGCTCAAACTCGTTTTGCTATGAAAATGAGCTGGCCTTCCTAAGCCGCGATGATGAGGAAGAGGATGTAGGTGGTGTTAGCAGGCCACTGGCGAACCTCAGCCCAGACCGAAACAGCCGACACGAGTTTGAACGCTTACAGACCACCAGGGTGCTGGATCAAAGGTCATATCGTAGAGAGTCGGAAATATGACCTCTACCCATTGACCCTGGCTCAACTTTCAATAACTTTAACCAAGGGTAAAAATGCAGAACAATGCAAAGTGCCATAGGAAAAGCTGACTACTGTGAAAGATTGGAAAAGAAATAAGACAACAGTAAAAGGGACTTTACTGGAAGGAATGGGGGAAAGCAAGAGTACACAGCTTAGACAATTGTGGTAAGGAATGTCTACAATCAAGGAAAAGGGAAAGACCTTCTTCCTAATTGGAAACTTGAATCTTTTTTCACATGGTCATTTTGAGTTAAAAGTGTTCAATGATAGTGCAAGAAAAACTATTATGACGGAACCTTATAATCAAATCTTAGGTGTAAATACATTGCTTAGGTAAGTTACGTTTTGTGTGCAGTATCATCAGTTTCCAAAAACACCTCTAAACAATAGGATTTTGCTATCTCAACTTGTTCTTGGGCACAAATAACGGTGTTACAAGGTTTCTCTTAAGCTCTCCTCACATTGCTGTAATTTGATGGACCTGCGTTCAATGACACATTGGAAATTTGTGCACTGCAGCATTCAGATGCAATGAGCCGTGATAAAACCTCTGACCGTGAGCCACTGAGGAAAACATGAACACCTTCCTTTTGGTATTGGTGTGATCCCAAAATCTATGTTGAACAAAAATGAAATTCTATAGAGAAACACTATTTATAATCTCTCAATGCCTCATATTTCATCAAACATCTTACGAGCCACCAACACCATGATTTGGCTGCACTGGCCTACACATATCACGTCATGTACAAACATTAATAAGTAGTCAGGTAAAACAAAACTAAAGCACAAATGATGGACCCCCCTCTGAAATACACGTTTTGAAGTTTCAGAAAATGTCTTTTTTGCAACATACAGGTTGCAAAATATCCAAGTTTGTGAAATTAATAACAGAATAGCAGCAAGTTGTAACACAGCAAAGAAATGCACTTTTAAGTGTAACTTTACTTTCACAA
>CALSCE010000091.1:16786590-16801566 GCA_943593645.1 Bovichtus variegatus
AGACAGACAGACAGACAGACAGACAGACAGACAGACAGACAGACAGAAGGTTGAGATGTTTTTTCCTACGTCATCATGATATTTTTTCTAAATTACGCAACAGCAAGTTGACACCCAGGATCCCTTGGGAATGTCCCTTCTGTGACTCTCAGGGGTTAGTTGACTAAGCCAGCTGGGGCCTAGACTCACACATTTGCTTCCATGATGTAAATCAAAAAAAAGCGTTAAACACTTACACCTACAGAAGACTTCTATAGCCAGTTTAAGGTCGTGAAAGGATGCAAGGAATTGGCCTCGCAAGGCTCTCTGCCAGCCAGCCCATATAGACTAGTTATAATTAATGCTGGAACAAACTCCCTGTAGCCTGGACTCTTGATGACAGTAAAAGGAGGGGAAATCGTGTTGAAGGGGCTATATAAAGCTCTTCAGTGTCAAGCCGCATGTGGCTCTGTGGCCAACACTTTCACCACTAATAGTACTCTCTGTTAGTTCCTGTGATAGTATCATTCAATCAAAGATACGTACTGAAGGTCTGAGGTCTACATTATTAACACTACGCTTTTTCGACATTGATAATATTATCTACTACAAAGGAATTCATATACATGAATACATAAACTCATCCCATGGTGGTACAGACGGGGAATATGGTACAATTATAATATCATTCTATCTTTCACACTGTAAGCGCAAAGTGAAGTATCTTTTATAGGTCACTAGACAAAGTAATCAGATGAAGAACTTCATTGTAATATGTACAATATATGTGAAATACTATAGCAGATTTTGAAAGAAAGTCAAGACTGTCGTGAAAATGGCAAGTATGTTAGTCATTTATAGAATCCAAAATTAACGTATGAAGTGAGTTAAACATAGCACTATATTGGGAGATCAATAATGTGCTATACTGAGGTACAAATTAGGTTATTATATATACAGACTATGTGTTTTTCTAAACACTTCACAAGTGTCTCAAGTGTGATGGGAATTTATCCAATGACTGAGACATGGTTTGTAGTCTGTTGCCCAAACGGAAGAGACACAACAGCCCTGTCCTACTACCCACACTTGTTGTCTTGTGCGATAAGCCAAGAGCCCACTGGTGTTGTCCATTAGCTGTCAACAGTGCAGGAACACATCGGAAGACTGCACATGTGCACAGGATTTTTAAAGACAGGTTGATGACATCTTTCTATGACTCAGGTAAATACATTGGCCTGTTTTAAAGAAGACATTTGACATGTCTTGACACAGGGAAGTGAGAAAGATGTCAATCAAGCCTTTGCGCAGCAGTTTTATGTGCATGAGGGTCGAAGGTCAAGGCGCAATGTTATGATGACGTAGTCCCAATTGTATGCATACTGCATGCAAGAGTGCATACTTTGTAAGAGCAGCTGCAGTACGTACTAAAAGTAAAAAGAAAAAGTATGTCATTTTGAAACGCAGCCATTATGTATGTCCACTGTGTGAGATATGACAAAGTCCTTCCTCGACAAGGCTGCCATTTGGAGCTCTAACCTGAGAAATGAGTCATGTGTAGCATTAAACATGGCGACACATTATGTGCCTTATCTTCTCTTGGTTACAGTAGGTGCCTCTAGTCTATCCTGATTCATGAAGCAACATGAATGGACAACCTGAGGGGACATAGGGCACTCTCATTTCCTGGCTCTCCACCCTTGGTAATTACCGATGTGTGCCCAAAGGCCCTCAGTGTGTTTTAGAAGAAGAGAGAAAGAAAGAGCAAGATAGCGAAGTTGTTTACTGCAGAAAGAGTAGAATAGGCCTATTGTAATATATATACAGTTCTACAACATCTCAGAGGGACAAGCCATGAAATATTAGTACTCTTTAGTTCTGTCATTTCATAAATATTATCCTCTTCTGTTCGTCTGTGCAAACCATCTAGGCGGATGTTTAATGTGTTGGCTATCAATTTCCCCCGATGGATTCAATGAATAGTTTACACAAAAACACAATAAATACAATCCACATAGTTTCAGTGTTATTGTATAGTGCTGAGGTTTGAAGATATCAGCTGTTGTTCAACAATAGACCTCAGAGGTATTTTGTGGTGCACAAAGCATCTATAAAATTACATTTGAGAAACTGATAAACATGTAATTCTAAATATTACAACTAAATAAATCAACGGAGCACGTTGTGAACAGTGTCTGCCTTCTGTATAAGTCCTCAATGAAAGTATTCATTGTAAGTTGATTTTGGGGGGCTTTGAGTATCCCAAACTAAATGCCAATGAGCTCTATTGTATTGGTATAAGTTACAAGCAATAGCTTCAAACTTAAGCAAACCTCTCAGTAACTGAGAAGTAAAATAAGAGTCAGCAAAACTGGGTCTGTCCCAGCAGTGAAGTCATGAGAACAGACACAGAGCTGCGACTACAGTCTCTCTGGTCTTCCCAGGGGTAGACTCAAATCTGTCAGCACCCTTGTCTAATGCAGCTCTCAGTAGAAGGCAAAAGGGATAAGATACTTCTCCTCAAATACACCTCCCCACACACACACACACATAGACACACATCACCCCTCCATCCCTAGCTCACCTAGATGTGGCTATGCCAGGACGCATGGATCATCTCTTGCTGGCTGGCATCGCTCTGTCCCAGGACACAGACCTCGCTCTCGCCAGGACGTCTCCAGTGTCAGGCAGAATGAGGGTCTTTGTTGCCGCAGACTCAATACAGGACCTTCACTCGCAGAAGTAGCTGGGTGGTTTGATATGGAGAACAGTATCCCCTTTAACATGATGAAGGACTGACTGCAAAAGTTGAAAGGAGACAGTTAGAAAAACTCTGCAGACCATGCTTAAGTAGATACTTTCTCTACTCTTTTAAACTAAATGTGGTTCGTGGGGGATTCTGTTGTGAATAACTAGATTTGGGTTTTTTTTCCAACCCATCTATAAGGGTATCAATCCCAAACTTTGAAATGGACCTAGTCTCACACATTAAATTATATTTAATGCCTGGTTAGGAATTTGAATGTTTTCAAGACAAATATATATTTGCTTTTCTTTCCACCTCTAAGGTTTGATATAATAGACAAAAAAAACCTGTTGAAAAGCAGTGAACTGACACTGCAGTGAATCACACAACTGAATGAGGTGGTTACATAACACAACAAAGCATTTCACTGTATGCCATGGAGGAGACAATTGGTCAAAATGAAGGTAAATGATTTACACGAAATAACTATTTGAAATTAAATTAAACCTACTTGACAGTAAAATATAATACGTTTTGTCTGAAATTGGCTAAGTAGCCGTTGCAATAGCTTTTCTCAGCATAATTAACTCGTTAATTAACGTTAACGCTAGTTAGCTAAATGTCAGGTGAGGTAGTCAAGTGCCAGGCTTGATAATAACTCATTACTAAGTATTCCTCCAGTTGGTTTTGTTATGAGCTGCTGGGTTAAATGCGGCATACGTTTTTACTTCCCTTTCTCCCTGACGTTGTGCCGTGCGTTGACTCTTAGCTTTGAGCAGTGCGACATCTTGTGATCATTGTAGCTCACTACTCTGCTGCCGTTGACCGTTGAGCGCGAGTCCCCGCTCTAACCAATCCGGGGACAGAATACTGCGACGTCAAGAGATTAACCAATGAACGCTTACGTCTTTTACTGGGGGAAAAAAAAAAAAAATGGCGTTCATTGTATTGTGAAGCGGAGGAGCTGCAAATAACAAATATCTTTTATGTTTTGAACAACTGAAAAAGTCAGGTAAGCATCACATTCATTAATAACAGAGAGCAGCTGTGTTTTGTCTTATTTACCGTGTCATACGTGCATTTTTGTGCCCAGCAAGTCAACTTTATCTTCATTCATTAGTTAATGAATGGCATCGGCAGCTACCTGCTAACGTCAACTAGCCAAATAATGAATAACGTCGCTGAAGTCAGCCAGACTGAGTGGTATCACATTATTAAGGTTTACAGCGAAATAGCTTTAATGGCGGTCTCTTCAAATTATGAATAACTCTACAAGTGTGTGGTCGTTTCTACCAGGATGAAGGTGGTCAATCTGAAGCAAGCCATTCTGCAGGCATGGAAGGAACGATGGAGTGACTACCAGTGGGCCATTAACATCAAGAAAAACTTTCCCAAGGGAGCAACATGGGACTACCTTAACCTTGCAGGTTAGAGGAGGGATAGTCAAGTTCCCTAGCTATCATGCTAATTATTTAACTTTACACCAGTTATCTTATTGTCAGTTTTGTAGTGGCTTTAAATGCTGTGTTTGTGTGTGTGTGTGTTCCAGAGGCCCTGATGGAGCAAGCGATGATTGGTCCCTCTCCTAACCCCCTTATTTTGTCTTACCTCAAATATGCTATAAGTTCCCAGGTGAGAGAAAAAACTGTGTTTTGAAAAACCTCAGTGTAACTGAGCAGTGTGTCAAACAGTATTGATGTTATTTTGCAAGTTGTGAACGTTATCTTCTCTCTCCTTAGATGGTTTCTTATTCCAGTGTGCTTACAGCCCTCAGCAAGGTCATTTATACTTAATGAAAAATTATGCCATAATTCATTTTACTATATATGAGAGGTTTTTAAGAATGTGTTTGTTTTTTTTCTGATAGTTTGATGACTTTTCTCGGGAGCTGTGTGTGAAATCCCTTTTGGAGATAATGGACATGTTTTGCCATCGTCTCAGGTATGTAAGATTATCCATCATTATTAAATATTTTGTATCCTTGTTAACACATAGCTGCATCAATGTTATTGTTAGTGTTATGCCTGGTGTGAATTAAGGATTTCTTATAAAATTGAAATGGGTGCAGAAAGCACATTTGTAATTTTTTGTAATGATGCATAACACAACCATATAACTCAGAATATCATCAGCTGTGAGTTGGGGCAAGCATCAATGTTCACTGTTTGCAGACTAACCATTGACAAACAGAGTAAATGGGCTATGTAGATTATGTTTTATGACGCAGTTTATGTCAAAATGAAACTCATCCAGAATGCTGCTGCTAAGGCTTTGGTCAGTGCGAAAAGAAGGGATTGTATAATACCAAGACCAGCCTCGTTTCACAATCTAACTTTTTGTTATCAGATTTTACTTATTTCCTTTGAATAATAACTCTCAATGAGCAGGCCAGGATCCTTGGGCATGCAATATTTTTATGTAAGCCTACACGTTTGCTTCGTTTAAAAAAAAAAAAAAAAAAAAGAACAACATTTTGGAAAAGCCTTAAGAGTCTTCTAATTTAAACTACCTCTGACTAACTGCCTGTCACCTCTTGACTCTGAAGCTGTCACGGCAAAGCAGAGGAATGCATCGGGCTGTGTCGGGCTCTGCTGGGAGTGGTAGTGTGGCTGCTGCAGGGCTGTGCCTGGTACTGTGAGAAGCTGAGAGAACTGGGGCCATCAGCCAGCACAGAGGCGAGTCTGAGAGCCTGCCAGGAGAGGCTTCACAATCTGATGAACTGCTCCAAGAACAGAGCCCTGGTCCATATTGCTCGGCTGGAGGAACAAGGTGTGTGTGTGTTGTGCGTGCATGCTTTTAGGTACAACTATATATATATTTATCAATATGATTGTTCTTCCCCGTCAAAGCTACATGAAAACAATTTTGTAAACTTGAATCGACATTTGACGGAGTTTCCCTGAGTGATTTTTATTAGAGAGTTTTAGTTACTACGGATTTTCTGGAAAACCTTATATGTTTATATTAGATGTCGTATTCCAGTCCTAAACTTAAAAAAAATTCTGTCAAATCTTATTGGTCATAATCGTTTTGAGCCAGACATCTTATTGTGTTTCTGCTGCTATTCCTCCACAGGTTCCTGGAGCAACGTAGAGCAATCAGTGCTCAAAGTGACGGAGGGCCTCGGCAGTGTGACAAACCAGACTCTGAGAGCTAAATTAGAGGAGAGCGTGTCACTAGTAAAAGGGTGAATTTTCCCACCTTATTCCCAAATATTGAATACACAGATCTATTTGACTTTGGCATGACGCGGCTTAGCCTAGACGTGGCAATATATTCATTTAAAGAACATCTGAAACGATCTTCGTCATGCTAACTCTTCACTCTTTCCTCAGTATTCCCATGATGCTGTCTGAGCAGAGTGAGCCTACGTTCCATGCCTCCTTCCCATCAGTCCACGCCTTCATCATGCTGGAAGGGACCATGAATTTGACAGGGGAGACACAGCCGCTTGTGGAGCAGCTGATGATGATCAAGAGAATGCAGGTGAACATCTAGTTGCAGAGAAATGTAATGTTAACCCTGAAACTACTTTGGCAGGTTAAAACTGACAGGGAAAGGAAAATGCTTGTAAAGTATTTTCATTCTTAGAAACTAGTTTAGCGTGATGGCAGTAAACTATACACACTAAGGCCATTTTTATCAGTGGCCAGTTTTGTGTGTTGTGCTCAGAATTTGAAGAGATAAGTTAGTTTTCTGGAAAGAGCATATTTCTTTTTTTCCTTTTTTAATGAGGCAATTTTTCTTTTTGCCTGTGAATTTAGCAGTTTCAAGGATTCAGGCACAATTCTCAAGTCAAGTCAGACTTCTCTATTTGTACATGGCCTAATGCTGCCGTAGTAGACAAAGAAACTTCACGGTTTTCACTTCACTGTAAAAGATTTCTCCGTATTAAAGCATATCATATTAAGTTTATTTTCTTGAACTTGCAAAAGTTTCCAAGTTACACAGGCCAGGTAAGGTCACATTTCAGTTGCTTATGTATATTATTTTCTTACCAGCAGTCTTCTCAAATTGTCTGTCCTCCACAGCGAGTGCCTGCTCCTCTTTTTGTCCTGGAGATCTGGAAGGCCTGCTTCACTGGCCTCATCGAGTCACCAGAGGGCACAGAGGAGCTCAAATGGACTGCCTTCACATTCCTCAAGGTAAGATCCATTTCAAAGAAGAGGACCGTTCCCTCTATCCACTTATGATCTGCCTCTGTCTTTCTTTTTCGCTTGGCTTGAGTATTTATTGTGCTATTGACTCTAAATAATGTCAAAAGTCAGTGTTGGTGTTGAGTGAATTTGAACTTCATTAGTTTGTTCATTTCCTCTTTTTAAGTTTGTATTGTCAGTATTATTTCCACCTTTATAGTCTTAAGTGGACTCTCCATTGCCTGGGTGACTTTATTGTTGCATGCAGTAGTCAATTCAGTATATAGGGGGAAATAATGTAAATTGATTTGCATCCATTAAAGGCACCAGTGACCAAATAACAGTTGTTGTGTTGCCGTATCTGTGCACATGCAACTCAATCACACTAAAAACATGAATTTCTTGTTTCTTTATACTAGATCCCACAAGTTCTGCTCCGACTAAAGAAGTACCCTCAGAGTGACAAAGGACAGGTACACCAGTTAATTCACTGATGTCTTTCTAACAAATGAACACACTGACACACTCGTGAGCTTTTTAGTATTGCCAAGAAGTGTGTAATGGGATGAAACCTTCACTGTCACTTTTTAAAAACATTGTAACTGTATTTTCCAGGACTTCATGGAGGACGTGAATATTGCATTTCAGTACTTGCTCAAGCTCACGCCATTACTTGACAAAGCTGATCAGAGATGCAAGTAAGTGCTCCAAAATCTTGCCACAACCATCTTCACTGTGTCATTGTAAGACATTCTAAACAAGAGAGCCAGCTAAAAGCCTGGTAAGCCTGCAGCATGATGCTTATAATTGTTCCTGTGCTTGTTTACATAGTTGTGACTGCCTCGGCATGCTCCTGCAGGAGTGTAACAAGCTGGGTCTGCTGTCGGATTCCAACACGGCCTGCCTCACATCCAAACGGTACGCGTTCCCATCTCACAATAAACATGTGACTGTATGAAGAATAAAGCCCATAAGACGCCCCTGTTTTCTCTCTGTTTTTCTTTATTTTCTGAACTCTTTTAGTTAATATGATCATGACATTGAGGAAGTTTTGTTCACCATATTCACACAATACACCATATCCTCCACCCCGTCCCTGTGTCTCCTCGGCCCCTCCCTTCCTGTCCCTCTCCCCTTGCACATTTGATTCGGGACTGAGGACAGGGAGTTCTCCCCAAGGTTAAAGACGGCAGAAAATGCTAACATCCAGCCTAACCCGGGTCTCATCCTGCGAGCTGAGCCCACCGTCACCAATATTCTCAAGGTAGAGCACCGTAAACCTGATCCAAACTTTACAGCGCACTCTCAGTGTATTGTATAAATAGTATAATATGAAGGAACTGTATGAAAGTATCTGATCTCACAAGAAACGAGTCATGACAGGAGAATCAAAGTTGCTACAGGAGCTATAATGAATACATCTATGTAAAATAATATAATGAACATAACTCTTCCTTTCTTGTTCTTTAGACGGTAGATGCAGACCACTCCAAGTCGCCTGAGGGCCTTTTGGGGGTCCTGGGCCACATGTTGTCTGGAAAGAGCCTGGACCTGCTCTTGGCAGCAGCAGCAGCCACTGGGAAACTCAAATCCTTTGCCCGGAAGTTCATCAAGTTAGTAAATGCAGACAAATGGTCACCATATGACCTCATGACTCGTATTATAATGACTTTCATACCAATTTACAACCATATTTTAAAGTGTGGAAACTAGTTTGCATAGGAAGTGGATTTTTAACCAGATGTTTCATATCGTAATATGTATTTTTTTCCTTTTTCGTTCTAGGCTCAATGAGTTTCCCAAGCACATCAGCGGCGAAGGATGTGAGTTAAAATACACGAGTGACCTGTTCCAATGTGGGAACTTCTCTCCTCGTTGACATTTTTTAAAATTAAATGAGATTCCAACATTTAGGATTTCTCCCCCCTTCAGCCAAATCTGCATCAGTACGGGCGCTGCTCTTCGACATCTCCTTCCTCATGCTCTGCCATGTGGTGCAGACATATGGTTCCGAGGTTAGTTTGTGGCAATTCAAGCTTGTCAGAGTATAATGATGTTAATGGTTACAGTATTCCGTGTAGATTTGTACGACAGATCTGCCTGCTCTTTCAGCATAAGGCCACAAGATGTCCAGAGAGGGCCGTGTAGAAGTGACCTAACATGTTCTGCAGCATCTCTGCTCTGAACAGAATGTTGTAGATTGATTTTTAGATTTGTCATCTGTTCATTTAGACTTTGATTTAAGCCTACATTTATTCATACAGCACATGGCTTTCCCCTGGTCTCTCCTTTTCAGGTGATCCTGTCAGACCCCAGCCCTTCAGGGGAGACGCCCTTCTTTGAAACATGGCTGCAGACATGTATGCCTGAAGAGGGCAAGACTCTGAACCCAGACCACCCCTGCTTCAGACCAGAGCCTGGCAAAGTGGAGAGCCTGGTCACCCTGCTGAACAACTCCTCCGAGATGAAACTAGTGTAAGTTGCAATCTAATTTGTAATTAAATAATAGTTTTTTTGTGTGTGTGAGTGCTCGGTGCCTTTACTGCCAATCAATTAGCATACTTTATCTCAATATTCGTCATCGAAAATGTTTTCGGGTTCACACATGCGTCACATTCTTGTGATTAGACGATAACTTTGAAATCGTGGACTGAAAGATGATAAGCTGATAAAAATGTGGTGAACTAAGGTCAAGGTCACTCTGACTTCACCAACCATGTTTTTCATATGCTCATTATGACAAATTCACTACAATCATTTATTAAATCTTTAAATAATTCTGCTACATAGTGGGGCTTAAAGTAAAGTGTTACCTTTTTATAATGAACATACAGGGCTCCACAGTAACCGTTGCCAAGTTTGGCAACGGTTACTGTGGTTTCACTGGCAACCATTTTGAGAAACGGATAACTAGGCAACTTGCTGGATTAATTTTGATCTGGGAAGAACATGACTGCTGCACTACTGGTATTTTGTATACTAATAATTGAGAATGGAGACGTTAACACTTAAGAGTCAAATTCTGTAAAGTATCAGATAAAACACAAACAAAAAATTATTTTGTTCCGTTACTGTAATAAAGCTTTTATTCTTTTGTCAAATTTGTATTATTAGGCTGACGTATAACTGAATAGTATCTTATTTATTCAAAGACATATAATGTGACAAAAAAATTGCAGCCATGTTTTCCGTTTCGGCAACCGCTTTTAAAAGTTGGCCTTGAGCCCTGAACGTACAGTGAATATGACTCGTAATGGTAGAGCTCTTTGGCTTTTGACTGTTTGTCACAGATGTCGGAGTTTACCGGCAGTACATGAATGCACCAGACGTGCACGCTATTAAAATCACTGAATGCTTAAAACTTTATTACCAAGCAACAATGACTGTGATAGAAATAAAAGAGCACCCGACGTTCATAGTCGTGACACCTTTTTATGTGGTGTTTTTTCTTTATTTTTTACTACTTTTTATGTTTTATTTGAATGTTTCGAACATTTGGTGGGCACTGATTTACACTGGTGATATTGAAAGTATGACTTCAAATTTCTTTCTTGATTCTGACCGATCATCAAATGCGGTAATGACTTGCAGGAATCGTTGGTGTTCCATCTTATTACTTTCATTTTCCTTTCAGCCCTATTAATGGAAATAATGCTCAACATGGAACTTCCTCTGACGTATATTTGTTGTGACAGTCAGGTGAAATGGCATGAAATCTGCCTCAGCACGCCAGCAGCCATCTTGGAAGTTCTGAATGCGTGGGAAAATGGTGTTCTCTCTGTGGAGGCAGTACAGGTCTGTTCAACTTAATGAATCTTTTTCTCTTCCTATGACTGGAAAAGAATTGTTTTGACATTTCCTGAGAGTCGTTTCTCACTAATGCTCAGGCAGTACTTGTAACCTGCCTTCCCACTACATGTCTAGGAATGAAATGTTTCCTACTTTTGCTGTTTGAATCATTACTCAACGGAACTGTTGTGGAAATTGTGTATTTCGTGGAAATTTAGTAACATTGTGTAAGAACTTGCAACAGCAGTGACGCCCTGTAGTCGTAGCTGACTTCTCTCTTTTTCTTTTTTTTACTATTCCATTCAAGTTTTCATATCACGCAATGTGGATGGATGCCATCATAGTCAGAATCCTATCTCCTTTGACCGTACCCTGCAGTTTTCTAACCGCATCCTTCCTCTTTTCTTGCTGCCTTTATCTCTGTCTATGAATGTAGAAGATCACCGACAACATCAAGGGGAAGGTGTGCAGTATGGCAATCTGTGCGGTGGCCTGGCTGGTGGCCCACGTCAGAATGCTGGGCCGGGATGAGCGGGAGAAGCCCCAGACTATGATCCGGCAGCTTGTGACCCCGCTGTATGCGGAGAACACTCTGCAGTTTTACAATGAACGGTACAAACAATGTGAAACACACACTTATACTTCACTAACACACACTAATTTATGGGGCTGTACCCAATAGTTCATAACATCGCCATTCAAATTCTAAATCAACATTTGAATTGATTTTTCTGACTCGTGTGATCCAAACATTTCCGAGCGTTTTCAGGTCCAAAAGTCAAAATCTGATGAAAAAAGATAGAGGAAATCATTTATAATGAACATATTTTTGTCTAATAAATAATCTGCTTCAATCCATATTTGTTGGTGTTTAGATTTTCAAAAACATTTTTACTGCGGTCATAAAACAGTTTGCTCTCCCGCTTGCCGCACACAAAGGGAGTCACGCACTGACTAGTTTCAATCATTAAAGATAGTTGATTTAAGATAAACTTCATTCATTTAATCTGATTCATCACTTTATTCAATTGGAGGATTTTGTTTGAGGATTTTAATTTTTTTTATTTTTAGGATGATTACGTCATAAAATATAATGACAGATATATAAGCTTCATTTGAAAACCTCCAAAAAAAAGAAAACATTCAGCACAGCCCTATTAGTTTATACAGGTGCGGTCTTCAGACCATTAGTACATGGGTTCACGATGATGTCCTCTCTCACCAGCGTGATCATTATGAGTTCCATCATGGAGCACATGTGTGCCGACGTCTTCCAACAAACGGCCGCGACCCTGCGCCCCCCTGTGGAGGGCCAGGAGCCCATCCCCTACCGCAACTTGCTGCCGGCCAAAGACCCCATCCACGTAGCCCTCAGCAAGCAGTTCCAGACGGTGCTGCGCAAAGGCTGGGTGGACAGCCGGGCCCTGCATCTGTTTGAGAGTCTTCTCAACATGGGAGGGGTCTTCTGGTTCACTAACAATTTGGTCAAGGTAAGAGGACCAAGAAATGTGGCTGTTAATCATGTTTGAAGCGGCTCTTTATGGTGTTGTTATTTGTTGCACTGTGTATTTGTATTTGTTGTGTCGTGTGACTCTAATGTCTATATTGTCTGTATGAGCTGATTTGGTGGCAAATTTGTTTCTCCATTGGGGATTATTTAACTTTTCTAATCTGATCATCATCTGCAACACTGTCTGCATTTAAAGACTGCGATTAATTATTTTCATTATCGATTAATCTGCAGTTTTTAATTTTCTTAATTAATTAAAGAAAAATGGAAAAAGCTATTTAATACAGCCTCAGGTGAACATCTTCAAATGGCTCGCTTTGTCTGACCGACTGTCGGAAACCCAGAGATATTTATTTTATTTGAATAAAAGACAATGAAAAGGAGGAAAAATGACTTGAATGATAATCAAAGTAGTTGTTGAGTCATTTTTCTGTTCATCAATTAATTGACTAGTACTTGTGAGATAAAAAAAAAAAAAAAGGATCCACCCATTAAAATGTAGCTGAATCACACTACTAGTGGTCATAAACTCCATGGTACCAAGGCTGTTTTTTTTTTTTTTTTTATTACGATGAAAACTCAATCTTACGGTATCAAAGGTGCATGCAAAGAGACTTTAACTAGAGTATGGGCAACAGTCAGATTACTTGATGTGTTTAATCGGAGCACTGCATCTTATTCCAGGAGCTGCTGAAGGAGACTCGACAGGAGTGGGCTGATCGGGTGGCGGAGTTACTCTACAGCATCTTCTGCCTGGACACTCAGCAGATCACGCTCACCCTGCTGGGTACTATACTGCCCGACCTGCTCACGGACTCTGCCCACTGGCACAGCCTTGCAGACCCACCTGGAAAGGCACTGGCCAAGTAAGAGAAGTACTACTTTGATGTGATGGCGGCAGTGGTTTTCGGCATTTTGGGTTTTAACTTTACTCTCCTCTTAACTCCTCAGGTTGTCTGTGTGGTGCGCACTCAGCTCTTTCTCCTCTCACCACAAAGGCTCGTTCTCAGCTCGTCAACGGAAAAGGCAGCGAGAAGATATTGAGGTGAAACCCAAGGTCATGTCTGTGCCATAAGAGCTGCATAATGGGTTACTCATGAAAATACTATTCTTCAGCGTGAGAAACTGACATGTTGAAGTGTGTGAATACTGTGATCTAATTCCTTTTTAATTCTTTATATAATTGATGTCTAATACAATGTTCTCTAACATGCATATTATTTTGTCGCAGGACTACAACAGCCTCTTTCCCTTGGATGACACTCAACCCTCTAAACTTATGCGTCTGCTCAGCTCCAATGAGGATGAGCCTGCTGCCCTTTCCAGTCCAGGTCAGTCTATTATTGTCTGGGTTTTAATACACGCTTGAATTATGAAGCCTGTGGCCTTTCACTCATTTGACTTTCTAACACCGTGTTACCAGCAAGTTGCTTCTTGTAAGTACTTTTAGTTAAGTCAGAAAAGCATAAATAAGCTTGGTATGTCTCGACACTAAGTATGTGTTGAGTGTCTTACCCGTCAGCAGGTTCTGACTTGAGCACTGCAGTTTAATTTGAGGTTTTTGCTTTGAACAATTCAGTACTAAACAGAAGGAGCTAAATAGATTTTGAGAGCAAAGAGGCACTGTGGTTAAAAAGTGCTGAAACTGAAACGATTATTATCCTTGTCAATTTATTTTTCATGATTAGTTGTTTGGTGCACAATGTGTCAGTGTTTCCTCAAGATTACTCAAATGTCTTGTTTTAGTCACAACTCAAAGATATTTAGTTTCATAGAGGAGTAAATATACCAGAAAATATTCATATTTAAGGAGTCGGGAAAACTTTTCAGTTATCAAGATAGTTGGTGATCAATAGTTGACAACTAATCAATGTAATCTTTGCAGCTCTAGTTCCAAACTACTCTTACCATCTTGCTATCGACCTGACTGATGTAATGAGCATTCGACTATGGAAATGTTCACTTTTTCAATCTTAGCTACAGCTACATAAAGACATACCCAGACAGGGTGTCAAAGATCAGTGGGTGGCATGACTAAGGAAACAAATGTAGGAGCTACTTTGTTATTGTTAAGACTGAAGACTTTTTTACTCAACGTCTAATGAGTTCCACCCATTCCATTGTAAAGACATGTCTAGTCATGTAAAGACATGGCTAGTCTTGTAAATACATGTCTAGTCTTGTAGACGAGACAAGTCTAGTCATGAAAAGACAAGTCTAGTCATGTAAAGACAAGTTAAAGACATGGCTAGTCATGTAAAGACATCTCTAGTCATGTAAAGACATGTCTAGTCGTGTAAAGACAAGTTAAAGACATGTCTAGTCATGTAAAGACATGTCTAGTCATGTAAAGACAAGATAAAGACATGTCTAGTCATGTAAAGACATGTAAAGACAAGTCTAGTCATGTAAAGACAAGTCTAGTCATGTAAAGACAAGTCTAGTCATGTAAAGACATGTCTAGTCATGTAAAGACATGTAAAGACAAGTCTAGTCATGTAAATACATGTCTAGTCATGTAAAGACAAGTTAGACATGTCTAGTCATGTAAAGACATGTCTAGTCATGTAAAGACAAGATAAAGACATGTCTAGTCATGTAAAGACATGTAAAGACATGTCTAGTCATGTAAAGACATGTCTAGTCATGTAAAGACAAGTCTAGTCATGTAAAGACATGTCTAGTCATGTAAAGACAAGTTAAAGACATGTCTAGTCATGTAAAGACATGTCATTTAGAAGCTGATCCTCCCATACAAGAAGATTTTGCTGGACACTTAAATATATCTATACCTCTAGCTCTAGATAATTAGAAAA
>CALSCE010000091.1:16807450-16880463 GCA_943593645.1 Bovichtus variegatus
ATTTGGGTCTGAACATTATAGTAAACTTGTTTTTTAAAGCATATTTCCAACAAAATCCACTACAAATTACTTAATAATACATACAAAACAGTACATACAAAACAGGCCAATATATCTATATATATATATATATATATATATATATACAGTATATAAATATATATATATATATATATATATATATATAGTTATACCCGAAAGATAATATCACAACAAATTGAAAATAAAAGTGTGAAAGTAGTTGTAAATGACTCAATATCTATTTTCCATTATGCAATTACATTTTCAGCATAATTTTCCAAAGTATTTGGGTCTGAACATTACAGTAAACTTGTTTTTTAAAGCATATTTCAAACAAAATCCACTACAAATTACTTAACAGTACATACAAAATATGTATATATATATATATATACACACACTATATATATATATATATATATCCTTATATATAAATTGAAAATAAAAAGTGTGAAAGCAGTTGTAAATGACTCAATATCTATTTTCTATCATGCAATTACATTTTCAGCGTAAGCCTCCAAAGTAACACAATTCAAGACTTTTATTTTGGGAACTGGAATTCCTTCATTACTGATTTTTTACATTGATGTAACATCAACTTGTAGTTTAAGTATGAGTCCAGCCAGTTGCACAAAACTCTCTCTAAGTCATACATAAAGAGAACTAGAGGAAACAGGCATTTCCTCTGACAGACATTGAGATTGAAAGTGTTTAAATGCTTGAATCACAATTGTTTCTGGATTGTTTTTTGGATTTTTTTGGGAGGAATAATTTCTTTCCTTATGATGTCAGTGATTGTTCTTCTTGTTTTTTGGGCCATCGTGATTCTTCTGTAGCTTTGGTCTTGCCATTAATAGATTGGAAAATGTGACATCTTACATATCTCAGAAGAACTCAAGTAGCTGTATTTGTAAATTTCCCCGCTGTGGGATGAATAAAGGTTTTCTGATTCTGATTCTTATTTTCCTAGCTGTAATGAAACAACAGTGTACCTGAAACGAAATATCAAAAAAGAGTATTGTGACATTTAGAAAGATTATAAATTGTGGCCAATGTTGCAGCAATTTAAAAAGGTCTGAACTTTGTCATACTTGAAAGCCACCTTGATCCAAAGTGAGCTCACGAGACTTTATGTAGAGTTACAATATTGGGCAGTGAGAAGAGAAAACAACAAGGCTTAGATACAAGAGTGCCATCTGCTGGAATTATAACAAAATACACCTTAGCTGTGTGGTTATGGTCTGCATAAAGGCGTTTTGCTTGCATTTCAAATTTCTCAAAGGTCAAAGTGCATTGAGAAACAACAGTCACTAAACTGAACATAAATGGCCGTGAAGATTTTAAAAATTGTTTTGTAACAGTAATTTATTTGATTCGAATGTGCTTTCAGTTCATCCTTGCCTTAAAGGATTAGTTTGACATTATGGGAAATACTCCTAATGCTTTTTTGCCGAGACTTAGGTAAGAAAATCCATAGCACTCTTATGTTTTGACACTAAATATGAAGTTACAGCCAGCAGAGGGTTAGCTTAGCTTATGATAAAGACAAGCCAGCCCCTGGTTAGCTTAGTTTAGCTTAGCATCAACACTGTAAACAGGGGGAAACCGCTAGCCTGGCACTGTCCAAAGGTTAAAAGTTGGCCTCCTGGTACTTCTGATGGTATAATATATAACGTCATATTTAATTTGTTTATTCCATACAAAAACTGATAGGTGTGAGGTTTCCAGGCATACAACAGAGACTCCAGGATGTCACTGCCACCCGCCAAGAAATATCTCCGTACATGACCTTCAATAGGCCTCCAACGTGCTGATTTTGCAATACACACTTTATGGATTAAACAAACCACATGAGACATGTTCATTTCGTGATGGTCGGCTGACATCATTTAGATTTAGACCGAGCCAGGCTAGCTGTTTCCCCCTGTTTCCAGTCTTTATGCTAAGCTAAGCTAATCGGCTGCTGGCTCCAGCAACATATTTACCGTACGGATATGAGTGTGGCATTGACCTTCTCATCTAACTCTTTACTAGACAGTGGATACGTGTACTTCACAAATTGTCAAACCACTTGTTATTTTAACACCTTAAGTTACCCATTAAATCCAGATATACCATTGTGGTGAGAGTTATGTAATCACCTCATTGGTCAATTCTGTGCCTCTATTGTAACAGATCGGTTTGCTTCATGCTCTGACACGAGGCCCCTTGATCAGTCAGTGTCGCTATGTTACATCTGGCCATGCTTGATAGGCTGTGAAGTGAAGCCGTCAAATCTGATCCCTGAAATCCACACTGGTCTGATCTCCAATCAATCCTGCACATGAAAGGAAGGCATTATTCACTGCTGAGGCCTCGCTCTATGGCCCCGTCAATGACCCAGTTGGAAACACTATTTGGTTGTAGTGGTGGAACAATGTGCTAGCTCACCTTTGGCTGGGCAGGGAAAGGCTGCACAAGCATGTCCTGCCTCGTAAACCCTTAAACGCATGCACTCTGATGCTTAATTTCACCTTTGTATCTGCTTGTTATATTATGTCTACAACAAGTGGGTTTCCATTAGATGCTGCGTTTGTCGTCCATGGAAGCCTCAGTCAATATCAATAGGAATTTAAAATACATTTCAGCAGGGATGAACAATGCTCGGCTCCTCAACAGGCATTTTAGAAGATGGACCCACAGGTCAATCTGAAGGGATAGAAGAGGTCAAGAGGTATTGCAAAATGCCAGGCAAGGAGATTATCCTAAATGAAAACAGAAGAGGGGTTTTACCTTTAGCCTTCACCTCTTAAATCTCTCATTTTGGTGACATACAGATTCGTTTTTTGTGTTATATTACCCAGGAAGCCATTAAAGAACGTGGATTAGAAAGCACAAAGATGGCTGTAAAATGACTCTGTATAAAAGGTTTGGGAATAATCCTGTGTCCTGGGACCACTTCCAATTTTCACAAAAAGGTGCCAATATCAATGGTTTCTGCTCTTGAAAGATAGAAATTGTTCATCTGCAGCGATTTTAGCAGATTGGTAAATGCCTTTTGGCCTAAAGAAACAACATTAATTCAGTTTAACATTCGTACTAGTGCTCATGCAGAACATCAATCCTGCGGGCAGAAACACTTGCCCCCTGGTGCTGAAATACCATATGTGTATGAACATATGTGTTCCCACTTAAACACTGAATCCTACTTGGTTTTTTTTTCCCACTCAAGGCTTAATGTTGTTTTCCCCATTTTTGCGAAATCAGGAAAGTTTAAGATAACCTGCACTGATGTTCATGTCAGATCCAAAGACAACCACTGATACCACTGATCCACCAGAGCGTCCACGTTCACTCTCTCTTGAAACCAGCTCTTAATGTCTGATTGTTTCCTGTGATTTGACATGTAGTAAAAGTAAAGCTCAGCTGTTCTGCCTCACGGGAAATTATGAGACCGAGGAATTGCGAAATGCGTTTTACAAGAAATCACGGCTGGATGACCAAAGTGTTTGAGTACTCCATTCTTCCACAGAGGAAGGCAGTTTAAACAGGAAACGTCATCAGCTGAATATTACTTATTAGTGCACTTTCAACATGCTATTTATTCATGACACATTTAATGAGAAATGAGTCTCGCATTCTTTATGTTCCCGGTTTGCTTTTACAGATTTCCCAAAAGATGATAAATCCCTGTGCGTATATCCATGCCGAGAATCTTGACCTACATTAAATATATGTCATACTAGTTAGTAGGTCACATCTCTGAATCTAGATTTAGATTTATGGTCCTCGGGGCAATGTTGAGCATACAAATCCACCTACTATGCAACAGTTATACTTACATATGCCATCTTGTATGTAATGTTCATTAAACCTGTCAATACTCCAGCCTTTTCACCTCTTGTGCTTTAGCTATGCATAGTATAACAGTAATCACTCATTGGTATGTCTATTGTGCAATTGTAATATCCATTTACTAGCTGTATAAGTAACCACTTGTACATTGGTGTATGGCACTTGAACATTACATCTTGACATATTGCACTACGATACATACTGTAATACCCATATACAGGGATTTATAATGAGATCTTGCACTTCTGCTCATTCTTTTCACTGAAAACAACTTATCATCATGAAGTGAACGTTAAATGCACAATATAATGACAGTATAATAATGACACCATCGGCGTTAAGTCACTACGCAATTCTGTCGGCCTCCAGGTCACAATCTTCCTTTCACAATAAAAGCCCTAGACTTATACACTGCATCCCTGCCTAGGGAGCATTTCGCTAAGAGGCAACTCAACAAAACAGCATACAGTAGCTATCCCCAGGTAGCGCACAAACCAGCTAGATCAAATTTAAATTAACCTCAGCTGGATCAGTGAGTAACTAAAGCTGCTTACTTATTAATAACTTATACTTAATACTTATATAACATAGCATTGAGATGGGGGTTTATACTTCTTTGGGATTCAATCACAGGACAGAAAACATGTTATCAGCGTCTCCGTGTGTGCTGTGTTGTTAGTAGCTCTGAGGAAAACAAAAAACGATGGTTGTCTTTGCGAAAGCTGCTCCAACAATAATACTAATTGGAAAGGCTGGGGGGAGGGGTTAGACAATTTGGGTTTAATCACATTTTCACAAATTAATTTACAGCAAATCTGGGATTGGCAGTATTCCAATTGGTTTCTGGAACTCCAGGAAAAATTGGTTGGCGGAACAGGTGTTTTTGTTTGCCTGAATAGGGGCCCACAGCTCATGTCCTTGGGGCCCACTAATGGCTTAATCCGGCCCTGCTGTAAAAAAATAAATAAAAAATACCCTCATTATGAAACACTTCCTTTTGCTGTTTTTGGTTCTGTATGCTTCTAGCCTGTGCTGTGTGTTGTTGCAGATGTACATTTATTTAGCAAAATCATATTTAACTAATAAATGTTAATTGTAATGTGAAAACATTACAGTAAATATATTGATTTCCCCCACACTTACACACATTCCACAACAGGGGGAGCTGTGTTAGACTAAATGAAGTGAGGACCTTGAAACAGTGTTTTCTTCCTTATGGGTTTCGACTCCAAATCCCCCCTCCGAAGGGCATCAGAAAAAGGAGACCGTCGCAGAATATTGACACGGATGTCCGTGTCACTCTCCTCAGATGCGGCATCTTAGGTGTCACTTACCTTTTTTGGCTGAAAGAGGAAATCAGGTGCCCACAGCAGGCCCTCACTGGGAGACCCCATGTGATCTCGAAGCCTGGAAACATTTTCACCTGCAACCCAACCCCAAACAGGGTTGCGCTCTGCGGGATTGGATGCGTCACCTTATCCCCCACTTTGTGTCCCATTACCCAGCAGTTGTAATGCTCACACCAGTGTAACGTGTCTAAGGTAGCAGGCGGGGCAAGCTGAGCTGGCCTGAAATTTAAATTAACCTCAGTGACATCTATGTGTGCTGGGGAACAGGGGTGTTACATTACCGGTAGCCTCACTCCCAGCATGCACACACACCTGTCGTACATACAGGTGAACAAAAGAACGCGTGCACTCATGTACATTAGCTGAACGAAATACAGAGTCGCTCACGTCTGTGACTAGTTTTGTGTTTATCTCTTCTTCTTGTGGTGAGCCTCCCTTAACAGTGGCTGGTTTCAAAGCCACCGTGAGAGTCTGTTATCAGAGGAAAGAGCGAAGGAGGGAGCTGAGTGAGTGTGTGTGTGTGGCAGGAAATGTCAGAGAGAGAGGCTTACCATCTATTTTTCAGTACTGTTGAACCTCCTGCTCGTCATGGGAGGCTGTACCTGGGCTTCCTTAAGATTAACTCTGTCAAGATCAATATCATTGTTTTCTGTAAAACAACTCAGCCTGTTAATAGAAACTATGGAGCATGCACACTGTTAAGCATGTAGGGATGACCGACAAAAGTAACACAAAAAGAACATGTCTAGCACAAGCACTTCTGAGTTTGTTCTTTTAGTAAAAGGAAAACACGAAATCCAACAATAAGTGGTTTACTGAAAGATAAACATTTCCTTTCTTACACATTTCTTAAATGAATTGAATTAAAATGTCAAGAAGATTGATGCTACTTGCATGTCTGTATGCTAAATAAGAAGATGCAGCTAGCAGCTGGTTAGCTTAGCTTAGCATAAAGACTGGAAACAGCGAGCCCGTCTCTATCGAAAGGTAGCAAAATCCACCTGCCAGCATGACTAAAGCTCACTAGTTAACATGTCGTCATGCTAAGCTAACTGCCTGCAGGCTGTAGCTATATTTACCGTCCAAAGCTGAGAGTGGTATTGATCCTGTCTAATAATTTGATTTAACTCTCTGCAAGAAAGCTAATAAGCATATTTTCAAAGATCTCAGACTATTACTTTGAAGACGGAGTGCTACCTTTGGGACAGAAGGGGATTTGAAGATGAGGTGGACTTGATTTTGGCTGCCACTGTGAGAACTCTTGACCCTCCCTGAGCAGCCCAAAGACATTTGGAAAGTGCTTTACCCAAGCAAGGGTAGGCCAGGCAGCAGAGAGGGGGGGGGGCAGCTGATCCCCTGTGGTACCCCCCCTTAGTTTCTCCACAAGAACTGGGTCACACAAGATGATGGGTGCTTTCCCAGTCTTTCTGCTTTCAAGTGTTTTTGTGGCCATCATAAATCATGTATCACTCCTGCTCTGCTCTAGAGGCATGCGTGTGTCTGACACAGGGACATCCTTGTTGACAAACCATTTCCAACATCTCAAACATCAAATTTCATTATTCAAGACTGCACTGGGTTATTCTTACCTTGTTCTGTGGAACAGATGAGAGCATATCTTAGACAACAGTCTGATGTGGCTTGAATTACACCTCCACTTGAATACATTTCCCTTTTTGTGGTCTCAGAAACACAAATGCATTTTCCTCGTTCCGGCGTGAGTAGGGAATTCACATTCCTGGTAGCTGTTTTAAATGGACCAGCAGGTCATGGCCTCATAAATGTTATTTGGAAAACCCATGGGAGTGACCGCATCAGACAAGAAGGCTCCTAGAGGCATTCTTATTAAAGACATGAGAGAGAATGAAAAATAGCACATAAGTAGAGACTATGTCTATAACCAGGTATGATAATGAAGGATTCCTCTGTGTTCCTTTAATTGCTCTGGATGAAGGGGTGAGAGTGTTTGCTGAAGGGCTTTTCCTACCAGAATATGAAAACCCTGTCCCCGTTTCTCTCCCTCTCTCTTTCTGAACTGCAGTACCCTCAAATGCTCTGCTTCTCACATCAACCTTATCTGACAATTACATGATATTGCATGCAGGGCTATTGGCTTGTGACTGAAGATTAGCATATTATGCTGAGGAGTGATTCCAGGGCTGAAGTGTGTTTCTGGTATCAGCTAACAGGACTCAAATGTTCTATCAGTCCTCGGTGACGAGCGTGACAAGTCATGGGTTTTGGTTTGTTGGCTCCGCAAAAACCTACAACATCCCTGCATTTGATCAATGGACTTTACCTTTCAATGGGCAGTGTAGAGTACTGCTGTGTTTTATAGATAACTTAGAGATGCAATTGGTTTAGGGGATGAGCTATCAGGGGTTTTATGTCAAATACTCTTAACGTACAAAGCAGCTTGGAGTTCTGCGGCTCTCATCAGTATGGAGCTCTGGTACAGTAGCTACTGCCAAAAACATCACAGAATAACTGATGAGTCCTACATCACACAGCGATCTGATTCATCAGCCTAGTGAGCTAAATATTGCATTTGCTAAAGAGTGATTGACATTCTAAATTACTGTATGCATTTCTCCATTTCTTTGTGAGACAGTTGACTGAGTTCAGTAAGACAAACCCCAAAAACAACAATGTCATTGGAAAACATAATTTTACTTAGAATATATTGGTGAATACCGTAAGGGTTTTAATGGAAAACAGTTGTACATGGAGTTCCTCATTGTAGTGTTACCTTTTCCCATCGTTCATATTGCTGTTTGACGTTGTCTCCGTAATTGTTTGTGTGTAGGCGAGGTGCATCTAGGTGTATGCACCATTGGATAAATCCCATTTGTATCCCATATTTGGAACTCACCAAACATGCCACTGCTTTTACTCCCTTAGTGCACAGACTAGACCATCAATTCAGCAAAAAAAAAAAACTCCTAATGGATCGCCGAATGATGAATTATTCATCTGGGCTAGGTTGCATCGGCCTGGTTTTCTTGTGCAGATGCGCATGTCTTGTTGCCCACCTTGGCTCTATGACAACAGCAAAACCATCTGAGACTGATGACGTCTGTAAAGATGTAGGTTGTAGCTCCATCCAGTTTGGTGTGAGTTACCACTTCAGGTCCCACGTGTCGCTCCATGAGCCCTATACCACAGTACTAATGGTGGAAGACTCCTCGGACTTACCCTGTCTGCCTGGCAGTGACTTGAGATACTCCAGGTGTCTGCGGGCGTCCTCCTGATTAGCCCTGACATAGTAGACCAGGTAGGAGATGACCATGGTAAACCAGCCAAACATGACGACCAGCATGGCCACATCTGTAGTCCTCTTCATCACCACACATAGGTCTATGTCTGGTGCCAACAGGAAGGCAAGTCCTTGAACTCCTGTTTCCTCCGGATCTGAAGTCTGGCACACGATGCCCGTCAACGACGCAGGCTCCAGGTCCACACGGGGCATGGCCATCTGCAAGTTGCAGTCACAATGCCACGGATTGTTTGTTAGGTTGGCGCGAGATCGCAGGCCATCGAAGGCCTCGGGGTTAAAGTTCACTAACTTGTTAGAAGAAAGGTCTAGAAACTGTAGTGAGGAGCCCAGGCCTCTGAATGCCCCTGGATCTAACTGGCTCAATTCATTGTGCGATAGATCCAGTTCAACCAGGTGGGGCAAACCTGCAAAAGCATTTGTTGGGACAGTAGTGAAGAGGTTGAAGTCCAGGTACACACGTCGTGTGTCATTGGGGATATCCTGGGGGATCTCTGTGAGCTGCAGATTGCTGCAGCGGACCGTCTTGCCGCCACTCTCGCTCTCAGAGCAGTAGCAGCTCTTGGAGCAACTGGTGGCAGCATGGTGGAAGCAGAAGGTCATTAGCACCAGGCTGTGTAGCAGCAAACACATGACCACTGAGTGGCGCAGTAACCAGTCTGCAAGTAGGGACATCGTGGGATATGGGCATGTTCCAGGAAGGACCACCTGAGCGCAGGAGGTAAAGTCCACGTCAACCTCCCCAGAAGCTGTTGAGCCTGTGACAAAAAAACAACAGAAAGTTACATTAGCAGTGGTGGGAAGAGTAGCCTTTGGCAATTATCAATGTTTTTCACAGTCCATAGTGTTATCTAATGCAGAACATGGGGGGTAGTCTACAGTAGTTTGTCTAATTGCAGTGAGAAGGCAGCAGGAATGCTGCATTTCATCATGTTAGCCAGAAAGAACTGAACTTCTGATGTATTTCCAGAAAAGTCTAAGGATCAAACATTCCCTTCATACCAACTAAATAAACAAGCTACGGAAATCCTTTGGTGTCACTGTTCCTCCTTTATAATTGACATCCCTGCAATGCAGGGCTATTTCAGTACACAGACACTGGTAACAACATAGTGATGTGACACCATGAGGAACACAACATAAAACCAACTAGATGTTTCTTAAGGTTATAAATGATGTTCACAGTTCTTTTTACAGCTATACCTACTTTTCGGATGCAACCATTCTATTAAAAGTGACCTAGCTTGTCTGTAAAGCTCAGCAGTTGCTAGTACATAAGGTCATTTGGTCAGAAGTGCAAGTAACACAGAGGTAAAAGCTTGTCTGTGTGTCTTGTAAATTACACTTTATATTTTGTATGTAAGCCTTTGAAAATAGCAGGTCTACCCACCTTAACACACTTCATTAATACCTGATCAGGGCTACGTCCTATCCTGTTACTAATCCTCTTAAGGAAAAACTCCTTAAGTCAATGTAGCATCAGTGTTACCAGCCCACCAAGCCACCCAATCCTTTTGTCGGGGTAAATGCTAATGCTATAAACAGCACCAAGGCCAACAAAACAGACATTGCAATGGCCTGTCTTCTCTGAGACAAAAAAGACAAACCACAGAGTTAAACTGGACTTCTTAATTTCTTCCAAAATGGCTGGAGACTGGGCAAGATCCACTTACCAAGATTAAAAAATGAAATCGATCTCTAAGTACCTCGAAGTATCACATGACGTTGGGGGGTAGAGGATGGCAGAGTGTAGTGGCAATGGTGGTGTGTATGTGTGTGTTAAGGGGACAGATGACTTGTCTACGAGACACAGCTAATAACACTTATTGTGTTACGCCGGTTTTAGAGATGCCTGCCAGACAATCCCAATAATGAGGGGGAGATGGAGGCTGATGCACCAGAGCAAAGCAGAGATGAGGCCTCCGCTATTAAGAAGCTCTGACTGAGCTAGTTTAACATGAGATGTTTATCCATCTTCATTAAGGCAAAGCGACTTCCAAAGGATTTCCCTCCGCACTTTGAGTCAGCAGGGTGCATGAGGAAGTAAATAGCACGACAGATGCAGTTTAACACCTAAGGAAATAAAAGTCTCACCTAAACTAAATGGGTATCGTTATGCTCCTGTAAAAGGCTGTACTTTTCCTGTCACACAGCAGGCCAGCCTGGTGTTTTGCGGAGAGATAATGGGGGAGCAGGAGCCGAAGGCTGGTGATGGAGGAGGAGAAAGTCTGTGGGCACGGGGGGAAATTGGGCACAGCAGAAGCACGGGGTTGAGAGAGAAAGAATGATTTCAAGAGGATTTAAGGAGGGGGTAACATTACAATAACAACACAGAGAACAGTGCATGGAACCAATGAGACATCGAGGAAAGGGGCAAATGTTAGTCAGGGACAGCTGATGAAGACAGGGAAAGAATAAAGGGGAGAGGAAGGAGAGAAGTGGATGAGATAAACACAAAAGAGAGCGTCTACAGTAAATACAGTAAATCAGTTGGCCTCTAAATATGGTGAGGTCTTCATCAATGTTCCTGAAGTCATTACTGCTGTGATAAATAACCTTTACTGCTTTTAATTTAACAATAAATACAGCACTCTTGCAGCCAAAGGTCAATCTCACACTTCATAAATTCACTGCTGCCGGTGCTGCACCTCTCTGGCACCAATTATATGAGGAGCAGTCATTTGGACTTGAAAACTCAGGAGGCATTAAAATGCAACACAAATGTACTATGTTGATACGTTTTGTGAAGTAGTTTTCTTCATGTATGAATCTGACCTTTGCGTGGAATCACATCGCAGCTGTAAGCATTGCATGAATGGCAAATAAGATGCTGGTTTCTAGTTATCAATGCGGGAGGGGGGAGGGGGGGGGGGGGGGGGGGGGAGCGACAGAAAGGGAAATGGGAAAATAAAGCACACTTTGACATCTTTAAAGCAGGATTTTAATGCAACCGCAATCATATTTCAGTGCTTTTAGCTCTTTCCACTGCCGATCCCTCACTCGATGCCAGTTTTTATTACTAGAGATGCTTATTGCTTTTCTTTAAGGCACAACATTGCAGTTGGCAGATTTCAACTGCACCTGAAGACCCCATCCACCCCCCGTAGAATAATCTTGTTGAGTTAACCTAGAGAGCAATATGAATAATCGCACGTATGTTACAGGAGGGCAGTCAGCTTTTCAAATAGTGTAATGGCATTTAAAGCACAGTATGATAGAGATTAATAAGGGTTTGATCTCATCTTTGTCATCAGTTTAAATATATCTTCAAGATTAATATCCTCAACATAAACGTCAATAGTGAAACAACAATGATGTAATTACTTCATACTAATCACAACACAAGATGAGGACATTCAAGATGCTAAATTAAAGTGCAACAAGTATCAGTTAATGCTCACATTTAAAATCTACTCATCAGCAACAAAGCATCTGGTGGAAAATGAACTCAAAAAGACGGGAGATAGAGGAGATGCCTCGTGGGAACCGATACCCTTGTTAAGTTTGTCTCTCATCCTGTTTTAGCCAGCACCATCCAGTATTGTGTCCAGCACCGAGCACATGAAGAAAACCCGGCATTAAAACTGGAAAACAGTTGCTCCTTCATGGATTAAGACATGTGTAGATGCATGAAATAATCACAAAGAAAAACATAATGCGTTTTGATCACACACGCACACACACACACACACACTCACGTCTTTGCCGCTTTCCCTCTCCTTTTCATGGTGTGTCTCTCAGCAAGTGCCCAGCAGTGAAATGGTCCAGCAGATCAGTGCGCTCCCGGGAAGGCGGTTCGGTCAATACCTCGGTTCGCTTCCACCAGGTCCTCTCGCAGCTCGTTGAACTTGTGCCGAGAGACGCTCCACGACGCGCCACTGGACATGCTCCTGCAGCTCAGCGCGCGCTCAGTCAGTGCAGCCTTTTAGTTTCCACGCAACCAGAAAACTAGGCAACATTGCCGGAGCCGGCGCGGACGCACAAGCACGCAGCGCGAGGGCAACGCTGTCATTGATGGCGCTGTGTCACTGCCTCTGATCCTGCATGTTACCAACAAAGAAACAAAAAGACATTAATGTAAAGTTTAAAATGCCAGACACCATGGCGCGCGATGTATTTACACACAGCCGTTTCAGGCGTAATGGCCGCTGCTGGGATGAGCAGAGTGTTGGTGAGGCATTAATGCAAAAATATGTCATGGAGGGAGTGATTACATTCATTCATATGCAGCTGTCGATTGCTGTGAGCAAAGTGGATCTGTCTGCAGCAGGTGCCTGTACAGTAAGGAGTACCCCTCCCTCACACACACACACACACACACACACAGTGATCTCATACATGGAGTGGTTGGGTGGGCAGCCCACACTAATCATGTTTGATCTGAAGCTTGTTGTTTCAAACATGCAGCTTGGCTGCCAGGGCGGTGGATCTTTGGCCGCCTCCGGGGCCTCTTCCTGGCTGCTGCCAGCCGATAAGGAAGTCCAGTCAAATCCACTATGAAAACAGACGTACATGGGCACTGGCCTGGGAGAGTCGGCCAAGCAGCCGGTCATAGGGTATTAATGGAATTAAAATCAATGAAGTGGGATACTCCACCCAAACTTCCTCCCTGCTTCTCTGGAATGACAGGCTGTAAATGATTTACTGCGGCTAGGCTCTTTCTTTCTTTTGGGTAGACTATACATAGACTGTCTTTTGTAACCATCTACTTCACTTGACATTCTGTTGGACTATATATATAGTATATATATATATATATATATAGTATATATATTGTATAAAATTGTGTTTTATATTAAACTGAGCCTAGTGCCATGTATAAACATAGCTACCCTGTTATTGTGCATTCAATACTAAGCTATTCAATTAATACACAGGTTCATATATTCATGTACATTTGTGGGAAAAAAATTGGTTGAAAAAAAAAATAATTTAAGGTTATTTTGGAAATTGTGGTCATATTTTGAAAATTGAAAGGTTTTTTTGAATGTTGAGGTCTTTTTTCAAAATCTAAGTTTTTTTTTTTGAAAATTGAAGCCATTTTTCGATAATCAAAGGGGTTTTTTTTGAAAATGAGGTAATTTCTTCAAGATCGATGGATTGAAGGTATTTTAGAAAGTTGAGGGGATTCAAAGATCATAGGTTTTTTGAAAACCGTGGTCATTTTTTGAAAATCAAACATTTTCTTGAAAGTTGAAGAATATTCAGAAAATTGGATTCATTTAGCAAAATTGAAGGGATTTTTGAAAATTTTTTCAAAGATCATAGGTTGTTTTGAAAACGGTGGTCACTAAACTGTGGATGTATTGGCCAAAACCAAAACAGAATATTTAAATTCCTCCATGCATTGCATGACATGGTAGGGTTGATGAAAACCATTATACGTTTGTGTATCTCAGTCCAAACACATATACTGTAACTCCCTGTTCATTGTTGCTGCTCTATAGTCACTCCGTTTACAGCCCGGAGGTGAAGAGGCTGCTCTTGTCAATTAGAAGGCGATCAGATAGGTGGAAGAGCATATGACAGTGAAACAGCAGAAAATAGGATTACTTTCCTCATCGACAGAGGAGAGTGCACAGGCAGTCAGTCTTCCCTAGGCTTTATTAGATTACTTCAAATGCTCTGCTGTGGTTGGCAGATACACGGGCGCTGTATGCATTATCAATCCAGCATTAGTCCTGATAGACTACACTTTCAAGCGGATCAAAGTTCCTTTCTTTCCCCTCCTTTTTTTTCCCTGCTCTGCAGCCTGTCAAGAATCTCAAAGCAGGCTCAGGCGTTCTCTCCGTTACCCTGATACCTGTGCAGGTGGCCTTCCTGCAAACTGTCATTAATCCATGAAGCCAAAGTGCTGGAAGTGCTTAGGAATTTGGCTGAGAAAACATAAGCACCACATTTTCTACAATGTCATCTCCACAGGGTGGGAATGTTTTCACCATTAGCCTTTTCTGTGCGCGCTGAGTTGCGGTGGAACAAAAGGATCCATATTAATGAGATCTCTCTTTCATGCATTTTTTCTATCCTACTTTGTCTCGCCTGCTCACACAAGCACACATGTATGTATATACTTAAGCGCACACACACTCACACTCTGTCTCTGGCTCCAAGCGTACTCCTCGTCCCTGAGTAAGATCAAAGTCCTGCCTTGTCTTTGTGAATACAACATTACCCTGCGCTTTATTTATTTATTTCCTTACCTGTCTTGAAGCTTTTAATCAAAAAAACTGTGAGAAAGGTGTACTAAAAGCATTTCCCTGCTACCTCACCTTATCTCCCCTGTGAAGATCCCGGTCTTTGAAGTCTGATATCACTGACATTAAGGAAACAATGGACTGGTCATATGAAAGCGATGTGGATATGCATTGATCCTTGTTGAATTCCCCACTGACAGAGCTCTGGCCGGCTGAGTCAAAAGCTTCAAACCACAAGAGCCTTGAGTCTTCAGCAGAAGCAGATCATGAATGGTTTAATGCTCCACTGGATAATCCTAAGGGTTTATGTAGATTTTTAGCTCATAATTCTTTGAAGGTGTTACCAACATTTTTTTTTTTTTTTTTAATGTATTAATTAATTTTTAATATGTTTTAGGTTGTGAGATTAATTAAAGGGATCACACGATGATGACTAAAAAAACTATGCAAGCTATGCAAAGTTAGCTTTTTTAATTTAAAACACTGTAAATAATTTAAAATACTGTAAATACTTTTGACCTCTTCAGGGCTCTAAGAATATTAAGTTTCTACAGCCAGGCTCTATTCGGGTTTACTTACGCTAAAAGTTAGCGTTAGCGTGAGAACATACGAACAATGACATGGATGTTTATCATCAATAATGGTTACCATGCTCACTAAAATGCCCCAACTAAAAGTTGACAAAAAAAAAACAGGTTGACTAAATATGATCAAAACTAACAAGGACATTTGACTATCAGACTAAATATAAAAATAGCAGACAACATGAACACTACTATTGAGGTCAGCGTACTCTATACTTCACTCTGCCAGCTGATGAAGCTGCTTAATTCAATCCACTTCCTTTGTTGAATCCATATTAGGTGTGACCTTGCTGAAGAACAACAGCTTTTTTTTAAAAGTGAAAATACAGCATTTATACCCTGCATACTGTGAATATACGTTTTCCCATTTGCTGCAAATGTAAAGCTGTTATCTTTGCAAAACAACTAAGGGTAGCATTTCTCAAGTGTAATTAACAAAGTGGCGTCAGTGATTGTGATATATGGCATCTTAAATGTTAAGTTGTTATAGTTGCCTGCAGTTGCCTGCCAACACAGGAACAGAGGTGGTTAAAGCTGTTTTCCACTGCCCTTTTAAAGTAATTAATAATTCTTAGTCGTTCATTGTGTCTCTCAGACGTATTCGCAATGACAGCAGGGAGGGGGGTTCACTTTAAAGGTCATGTTAGGGACCTCCAAGGACACAGCTGATGTAATGGTCAAAACCTGGCCCACAAAGTCTTTTAGTGCTGTAAATGTTACAGGTTTACTGTGTAGATGTTATTCACTTCCCTAAACACTGTACGTATGTCTGCAAATGATATGGTAAAGGTTTCCATATTCACAAGTCACATCTTAAAGATCAGTACTTTTTATTTGTCTAGTATGCTTTTTCTAATTTATATTTTTCCAATTAAAAACATTTTTTTTTTTTTTTTTGGTCACACACATGTACATGCTCTGCGTGAAATCTCACAGTAATCATGAAGCTGTAATTTCAATTTTCTCTTTTCCATCATTATTTCATTCCAGTTGAGTGTTTTCATTTCAGTATGCACATCACGCTCTACATGCTCTACTCACTGTCGATCATCTAACACCCACAGGAAGAAATGCGACTAGTCTTTGCCAGGAATTAATTACTCAGAAATACTGAGGTGAAGTCAAGTGAATTCACTTACTCAAACTCATGACGGAGTGAACTCCGGGGGTGACACACATCTAAACCTTTACATTTTGGATTAAATGCTCAAGTTAACACATTTAACCAATGAATTGTGGGCAGAGGTATTATTTGACTCATGTATACACCTACTCTTTGGCCTAACAATTTTGAAGAAGTAGTTCTATATTTGGGGAAATATGCTGAGAGTTAGATGAGAAGATTGATACCACTCTTCTTATGTAACCCTTTGGGAAAAAAAAGTGAATAAGTGTATTTCCCTAAATATCGAACTATTCCTTTAAGATCAAGTTGTGGCAATTCAGTGTGACTAGGCTATGATAGTCCAAAATCTGAGCCAAAGCCAGTGGATGTATGTCAAAAGCAACAATCAAATGTCTCATATAGATCTACTTCCGCTGCCCCACGTTTCAACACGAGATTTTAAAATCCACTTTTGAGTATTTTCAGAGAGCTCTGACGGTTAACTACATACATCTTATCTTTGCTGGTCTTAAGGGCCGGAGAGCCAAAAATAAATAAGAAAGATGCATCCTTATTACTGTAGACTGTGGACTGTCAACTGCGACACGAACAAGCTCTGACATATCTTTCAAGGGCTCAGCTGGAACGAGCAGTTGTTCACCTTTCACCCTAATATCTGTAAAGCAGCTCTATCCTTGTATGACATCAAGCTGCACCAAACAGCCACGTCCTTTAGACCGCTATCACCAGATCTATGACACATCAAGTTTCTTTCTTCCAATAGTCAAGCTGTATCTGGCTTCAGAAAACACAGGGCCATCAATAAATAAACAGGAAAGCAGGTGGTACTGAGAGCGCGGGTGTCCATCTACTTTGCTAATGTCTCTCAGCAACTTCAGATGGGCGACTATTTTTGGATGCCCAGTACTTAGTATTCCCCGTTCCAAACAGCCCACTAGTACTAGATAAGAGGAAGTCTGTGTGTGAGTGTGTTACAAGGTTAGAATAGTAATGGCATACTTTCAAATGAAAAAATATGTAACTGTATTCTTTTAAATTACATTAAAAGTATGTACTCTGAAGGTAGATATTTTAAAGTAGAAGGGCACTCAGAGGGCGCAGACCTACGGCAAGGCTGAAAATAATGCATGTAGCCGACCAGTGATTCGGATCTGCTCCAAATTCAATGGGTTCTTCCTCGAGATGCTTCACCTTTACACCAAGTTTTAATGAAAATCACTACAGTAGTTTTTCCCTTATCCTGCTGACAAACAAAAAAACGAACAAACCGAAACCAAAAAAAGCATTACCTCCTGCTTAGCGGAGGTAAAAATATTACTTCTAGAAAAAAACGTATCAGAAGCCAGTGGAAGGTATTCTACATTAACATGACATTACATTGCCAAACTATTTAGAGATTCAGATTTTCTTGTTTACAAAGATCAATACCTCTCATATCTGTTAAATCAGTTAAATATGAAGCTCCAGGCAGGAGACAGTTAGCTTAGCTTAGCATACAGCATGAAAGCAGGTGGAAACAGCTAGCCAGGCTCTGTCCAATGGTACCAGCACCTCTAAAAACAATACAAATAAACATGTCATTTGTTTTGTCCCTTTATATTAATCCGCTGATAACAGTTTTGATGAAGCGATGGAATATTTTTTTGAAGGTAACGGAGGAAGTCTATCTCCCAAAAGACTCAACACTGCTCCTGTTCACAATTATTCCCCAGAGAAATACATATACAGGCATACTGACAAAGGCCTAAATTGTCTCCTTTTAAAAGTATTTTATTTTGCAGGTACAAGTATTTCTTGTGTTGTACGCATGAAAAAAGGATGAGGGCAGCTGGCACATTCTTTTTTATTTCTTAAAGGAGATCAATCTTTCCTGGCTGAAGATACAAAGTGCAAAATCAAACTGTAAAGTGTGTTTGCACCTTCATTCATGTGTGCAGCTGTGAGTGTATTTGTGTACATACACTCCACTACATCCGTTGGACTACAGCTCAAGCTCCTCAGCCCTATTATTATCATGCCAAGGTCAGATGAGTGGGCACCATAGCAGAGGAAGACAGATAAGTATGATAGAGCGCTTAGATAAATCAGGGTGCTGCCTTTCCATTCACTGATAGCTTCCCGGACTAGAAATGTAATGGCCCAAGTTTGCTTAGTATTGAATAAAATCTTGTGTTTTCTATGTAATGCTGTCTTAGATCTTGCCCTTCTGACTTACTTTGCATCAACTGACAAGAATGAAAGCTCTGCAGGATGATTCATAGCTGCAAAAACACATCAGTTGAAGTCTATCACGAAACTACAACGGCACACTTCTGGGGAGATAAATTCATTAACCATTAAATAGCTTTTAGGCAGCTATCATGTATAGTTTGTGTGTGTGTGTGTGTGTAATAGAGAGATAGAGGAAATGAGGGAGAGAGAATATTGATAAATGAAGCAAAATTGAAACAGAACACTTTGAAAAGTGAACACGGCACTCCCAGAAAAAACTTTCTTGCAAGTACATTTTTGTTCACTTGTATATTTGAAAAGACAGTAACAGTTTGTACCCCAAGTGACGAAGAAAGGTACACATAAAACGATGGTATTATCCTCACGCAATACCGGAGGGGCTGCAGGTTCAAGTCCCCGAACGGACCAAGAACCACTCCGACGAGGATGAGTTATGGCTTAAATGAAGAGTCTAAATGTCACTGTGAGCTGTGTACATGTGTGACGACAAACACAGGATTCAAAATTCTCCATTTTCATCCAATCCACTGTTGCCAGGATGATGGATTTTAAAATGTACCTTTAGTTCTGACTTAACTGGTATGAATGTATATCTTGAACTGTGCCAGTGACTACTGTTGACTTTCTGATATCTGACTTTTCTAATAAAAAGTTGATACATTTGGAGCCTACTATTCCCTTGTTATTGTACCTCTATGAGTTTCACATCCAGAGTACTACATGTATCGCTCCTGTGTGTGAGGATCATCTGTCACCTACTGTACCTTGGATGATACAGGTACCTCGTTTGCCGATGAACACTTGAGTTTTCGGAGAGGTGTTCAATTATTTGCCGACTTTGCAGGTGTAGTCTCAAGACGAGATGGAAATAAGATGGAATGTGCACGGATGTTGAATATTGCAACTTTTCTTAGCTCTGTGAATCTTGAATGTCATTATGCAGCTGGGAATATCACAGTTTCTCTGATCTCTGTAAATCCTGCAGGATTATACAGCTATCATATTAGGCTTCAAATACATGGTGAAGGGTTAGGGTTTAAAAGTGGCATACAGCTTGTTTGATATGACATCAATAAAGACAGGCCTATATGTTGATAACAAATTAAGTTAGGAATACACATTTTTTTTATGGAACAGAATAAATTATTATTAGAGGCACAGTTTAGTCAATAATTTGATGAAGCTTCTTTAAAAACAAAAGTGTATGTTTATTAAAACCAACTTTAAACTTCTGAAAGACTAAAAAAGGTCTAAAAATTTACATTTTTAAGATATGTGGCTACACACTGTGTATGTACAGTGCACACAGATGACTTTCAGGTTTAATGGTGTTTAAATCAATATCCAGTGAAGTGTGTGGACGTTTCAGCCCTTTTCACACATACCCCCCAAGGGTAAATGGACTATGATTCCGACACTGCTCACCCAATAATGTTCAATGGACACCTTTAAAGTTCAAAGACAGCACTCTAATCTCATGGTCTATTTTCAGTGTGCTGCAGTATTCCTACAGCCAAAACAATAAAAAAAAAACATATCACTGTTCCTATACTAAGTGACCACACTATAAATTAAATATGTGCATGTATATAGACATACGCATGTAATACTAGTCAGTGGCTGTTATTGACAAAAGATTTGTCTTGATTATTTTCTGTACATATTGGTAGACCAACAATATTGTTTCAGCTCACTTTGTCAGTGTATTTATTGTAGTTAAATCATAAACATGTGGGGCTTCTATGAACCATGATAAATGGGCTATAATCACTCAATCCGTCATTCACTTAATTATCACAAGTTTACACAATGTTCATTTCTACATCGGCAAGTTATTGCCAAATCAGTATGGACAGTTTTCTTTGTGAAGAACAATACCAAAACAATTAGTTTTTACCCCTTTTTCGGTTTTGTTCTGCAGATTTGTAATCGGCAGTATTCTAGCCTATTCTTTTTGTATTTTGGGAAGCTGATTGGCCGTGAAACCCAACGTAGGCGGGCTCATGCCTCTTCAGCCGGCGGTGATTGGTTGTTTTATAGAAAAAGAGGATTTGGCTTTTCTCATTGGAGGAGAACATCAAAGACCTTCGTTTGATTGGCCATGTATCTGGCGGGAGAGGTTTCCTCCAATTTTCAAACTGGGGTCTCGAGTCATTCGGTTCCGGAGCCAGGCAGCAGTTATTTTCAGGAGTCGGCTAGTTATAAACGTAGTCAAAGGATATTTTAAACACTAGGGTTTCACAGTAAATACAAGAAGAATGGCTCAACCACTGAAGGTAACTTTACTAAAACTTGTTATTATCTACTAGCTAACTTACTAGGAAACTAGCCAGCAGCTAAGCTTACGTTATTGTTCGCTGCAGTGAACCTTCTTAGCAACGGCTAAAGTAAGCTAGCTAACATCATTTATTAGTAACGGCTTAAACATAATTATCGTTAACTCACTGGTCAAGTGATGAACTATGTTTGATGTGCCCTTATCAGTAACTTAATAACTCCTCGCAAACACATGGCACGACATCAAATGTGATGTAGGCCAAAACATTAACCACCTGGCTAGTTTGCTATTGTTAACGCTAACGTTACATTGCATAGCTTCCTGTACCTATTAAGACATAATGTTGCCCGTCTCACTGCAGTGCAGATGTTACATTCATTTAAGATCAAAGTTTCACTTGGATTTAGCAGTTGGCAAATGTTGTAGGTCCAGAAGACCCCAGAGAACTTGACATAAAATGTGACATTATCATTGGAATTATATCTATAGATAGTGGCGACGACATGTGACTTTTTTTATAATAAAAAAAACAAATCTGCAATAAGCAAACCCCAGTCCCAACATCTGCCCTCCCTCCAAGTCAACACATTGAAACTACATCCTCGCAACTCCTAGGGGTTGTTTTGTAAACTGCACTTATTTACGTTTTTGTGTTCATCATATTGTCTGAGGTTTTGTTCTGTCTACATTAAAACTCGATATTCAAGTGATTACAACAACGTGGAGCTGTTTGATCGGGTGTCATTACTGATGTTGCTCATTGTATGGAGGTTACTTGTAACACAAATGGAACTCCTGCAGTATTGACTGCAATGCAAGAAAATTCACATAAAAGATAAACTTGTGTCATTCGCAGCAGACCTTCTTTGAAAACAAGCCGGTGGTAAAGTCGAAGAAAGATCCTAAACGGCTGTCAGTGGAGAGGATCTATCAGAAGAAGACACAGTTGGAGCATATTTTGCTCCGACCAGACTCCTACATCGGTTCTGTGGAGCCTGTCACCCAAGTGAGTGGTTGAAATTGATGGAATCTCTAAATAAACCTCTTATTGATTTAAGTCCATTGGGTAAATGTCACAGGAGCTGATGTGAGGGTAGACTCTTAGATCATTTTTTGAAGAAAATTTGCTCTCATTGGGGGGGTTACAGGATTTTGATTGGGAGAACAAAGCATTCATGTTTCACATTATACAAATTTATGCGTGATCTTTGTAGTGACTATTTGACTTCCTTCCTTAGCCAATGTGGGTGTATGATGAGGAGGATGGACTGAACTGCCGTGATGTGACGTTTGTGCCTGGACTTTACAAGATCTTTGATGAAATTCTTGGTGAGAAAATAGCTCTCAGAATTTTAGATGGAGTAGTATGTAAATAAAAAAAAATGTTTGCCAGCCATTGATAGGGATATAATAAGCAGGTTATTTTTATTTTTTATTCTTTCTACAGTTAATGCAGCTGACAATAAGCAGAGGGACAAGAGCATGTCCTGCATCAAGATCAACATTGATGTGTGAGTAATATATAATATTGCACGACCATTGTCAAATAGCCCCAGCTCATATCCAGCTTAACTGCTTTCGTTGGTATCATAGAAGCACATGATGAAATATGCGTGCATGTTTTTTTTTTCGAATTTAGTGAAAATAACACCATCAGTGTATGGAATAATGGAAAGGGTATTCCTGTGGTGGAGCACAAGGTGGAGAAGGTCTATGTGCCTGCCCTCATCTTCGGACAGCTCCTCACTTCCAGTAACTATGATGACGACGAGAAGAAAGTCACCGGTGAGACTGATAGTGGAATTCAGAAGATTCCTTTGTCTTGATTGCTATGCACGGCAATATATTGATTAGTGTTATGTTTGATCAACCTGGGTTTTATTTCTCTAGTTTTGGCCATCTTTGCTTTTGGTTACGATACCATTTTTCTCACCAATGAAATTGCATAGATCTAGGCATGTGATGACAATGCTAGATACAACTTTAGAATACAGTCCAACAGGGTGAGCCACTTGGGCAGTTTTAAACAACACCGATATTTAACCATAATAGCTAAAGTATTTCTTTGGAAGTAAAAAAAAAAATAAATCAAACGCCCCTATAATGTCTGTTATAATCATAATAATTCTAAATCATTTTTTTATTTATTAATAATTACATTGTTACATATCCCCTGTTTCAAAATAGATATTTCAACCGAGGGTGGGCAAACTATGAACATAAGGCCCGGGGAGTCAACAGAAATGTACTTTAAAGCCAGACATAGGGTTTTGTGTTTGGTGTTTAATCATCAGACCGTTACCTTTCAAGTATCCTAACCACATCTTCATACCTGTTCTTTTAGGTGGACGCAACGGATATGGTGCTAAGCTGTGCAACATCTTTTCCACAAAGTTTACTGTAGAGACGTCCTGTAAAGAGTCAAAGAAGACCTTCAAGCAGGTAGGGAGCATGCTGACCACATCTGCTGTATTGTAAGCATTATAACTTGTAGGAAAAAAATATATTTCACACTGTCAATGTTTTCCACAGACTTGGTATGACAACATGGCCAGGACAGGGGATTCTAACATCAAATCTTTTGATGGAGAGGAGTACACTTGCATCACCTTCAGGCCAGACTTATCCAAGTTTAAAATGAGCATCCTGGACAAAGACACAGTGGCTCTGATGACCAGGAGGGCCTATGACATTGCTGGAGCCTCCAAGGGTGTCCGCGTGTTCTTCAATGGCAAGAAGCTTCCAGTAAGTTAACATACTGGCTCAGGCTGTACCGAATAGTTTGAAGCTCCATTCATAACAACTAGTAGAAATGTCATTGATTTAAAGATAAATGATACCCTTTCAAAAGATGTTATCTAAATAAATATTCTGCTTCAATCCATGTTAAAGAAAATCACTGCGGTCAAAAAAAGCTAACATCCTTCAGCTGAGAAAGTGTTTTAAAAATATGTAACTAAGACCGCTCTTGTACTCCAGCTTACAGGTTTCCGTAGCTACGTGGACATGTATGTGAAGGACAAGGTGGACGAAACCGGCAATGCCCTCAACGTGGTCCACGAGATCGTCAACGAGCGCTGGGAGGTCTGCCTCACCATGAGTGAGAAAGGTTTCCAGCAAGTCAGCTTTGCCAACAGTATTGCCACAACCAAGGTAATGTCTCAGTGTATTAGAGCTTTTGTTGTGCATTTATTTTACACGTGTAACTGAGATTGAGTGTGGGTTGTGACCTTAATGCCAAACCAATCGTTTGACTTTTTAAGTAGTCCAGTGCTGTTGTCGGGTACGTGTTACACACGCAGCCTGTGCACCGAGTTATTCCTTAAAGGAGTTTGCTATTCCTTGTGTTACAAACTGAAGTCTAAAAAACATCTTAAAAATACAAAGAACATTTTTTTCCCCAGATGCTTAGGCCCGGCAGGCTGCCAGGCTTTCAATACACTGGCAGAAACCCTGACTTTATTTAAGCTTTTATGGATTAAATTCCACTTTTAAATGTTCTTTTTTTTAGATTATGAAAAAATATATAGTTTATATATTATAAGATGTTGATTTCAATATAAATGAAGCTATTATAAAGAATATATTGACATTCTGATTTGGTTAGAAATATTGTATAACATCAAACACAAGTTTAACACTACAATTTGTCAAAAAAAACAAACATTTTCACCAGGGACCCACTCAAATTGACCACCTGTGGGTCCCGGGGACTTACTACATTGTAAACCTATTAACATCACTGGTAGTCTCTTGGAATACTGAGCACAAATTAAATTTTATCTTAATTCGACTGCCCTGTTTAAATTGACATCGTAGAGCGGCTATTAAGCATTTTAAGGTTGACTGAGCTCGTAGACCAGGCTCCTTTTGGCAGCGAAGTACAAGTTTGGCTGCTCTCCCAGCCACTTTCTGTCACTATGATTAAGACATATGTCATTTATTCTGTACATGGGATTTTGTGTTTGACCTCTGGACCTCAGGGAGGGAGGCACATTGACTATGTGGCTGACCAGGTGGTTTCCAAGCTCATTGAAGTGGTGAAGAAGAAGAATAAAGCTGGGGTGGCCGTCAAGCCTTTCCAGGTAAAGTCATCTCATTGTGAACTCAGATCTTTTTTCTTTTTTTCTTTTTTATGAAGCTGAAATGGTGTGGTAATAATAATAATGGTGTCACAATTGCTGGAGCAATGATTTATAAAAAAAAATTAAAAAAGCTGAATGCAAAATATTCCAAATATCCTCTGTTAGCAGAACACATTACTGAGTGTGCTCCTCTCATTCTCCATCCAGGTGAAGAACCACCTGTGGCTGTTTGTCAATTGCCTGGTTGAGAACCCCACCTTTGACTCTCAGACCAAAGAGAACATGACGCTGCATCAGAAGAGCTTCGGGTCCACTTGTCCTCTCAGTGACAAGTTCATTAAACAGGTGCCAATGAAGAACCGCTGACATTGCATTTTTTTTTATTGTGTAATCATTCCGATTTCATTAAACTCCTCTTCATTTTCTGTTCTCTGTAGGCCACATCCTGTGGGATTGTGGAAAGTATCATGAACTGGGTGAAGTTCAAGGCTCAGACTCAGCTCAACAAGAAATGCTCAAGTGTTAAACACACAAAAATCAAAGGGGTGCCTAAGCTGGACGACGCCAACGATGCAGGTATTGTATACCAGGCAATCTTTCTCTTTTGTACGGTCTAGCCTCACCAGAAAGCAAATGAGTAGGGCTCTACCAGATGTCTTAGTTTTATTTACATCCGTAGCTTCTTTTGAGGTTTTTCTAATGAAGCTACAAATGTCTGTCTTCATATTTTATGACTTCATCAACCAAAAAAAGTGGATTTTTTAAAGTTATTTTGGTTATATAAATGGTGCTGTTAGTGCTGCTACCTGTTAATTCACGTTTTTGAAAGGCTAAACGCTAACAAATATGTATTAAAGCAGAATATTCCGTTAGATAAAAACACGTTGTGAATTTTGGAAATGATTAAATCGATATTTTTTTCAATACATTTGGACTTTAAAACGCTCTGGAGCTATTGGAAATGTTTGAATCACACAAGTCAGAAACAATCCTATGCAGCCACCACTGGAATCTAATTCTTCAAATAGTATATTACTTGATTTATTAATGTAGCCTTATCTTTATCTGCAACTGTGCAGAAATACCAGGTTTAAACAGAATTAATAAACGTTATGAATAAGGCTGAGAACTACTCGGTACCGCCATATAATCAAGCCGCTATCATCCTGCAGTAACCATGTTCTCTGGCAGGTGGGAAGAACTCCATCGGCTGCACACTGATTCTTACTGAGGGAGACTCGGCCAAGACACTTGCCGTGTCTGGGCTGGGAGTGGTCGGCAGGGATCGCTATGGCGTCTTCCCCCTCAGAGGAAAAATGCTCAACGTCCGGGAGGCCTCACTCAAACAGGTTAGGGCTTTGGTTTTAAGATGCATATGCCAACTAGACAGATGTGTATTGTTGTATTTTACCTTTTGATGGACACAGATGCATTAACAGTATCAAGGAAAACCATATTGAGCATCACCTTTCTGTAATATAGTTCAAACTGCTGAGGGTAAAAATGGTTTGGTCTTCCTCATCAGATCATGGAGAACGCTGAAATCAACAGCATCATTAAGATCCTCGGCCTTCAGTACAAGAAGAACTACAGCGACCCAGAATCCCTCAAGAGTCTGCGTTATGGCAAGATCATGATCATGACAGATCAGGTGCGTGATCTTTTTTCTCGCCTTATACATCTTACTTTGCTTTAGAGCGTATCCAGTTCGTATGAATCATTTAAAACATTTTTACCTCTACTAATATGACCGGACTCTGCTGTATTGCTTTGATCGTGACAGGATCAAGATGGCTCCCACATTAAGGGCCTTGTCATCAACTTCATCCACCATAACTGGCCGTCTTTGCTGCAGCACAACTTCCTGGAGGAGTTCATCACCCCCATCATCAAGGTACATCGTCTCACTCCGAAACCACAGGATATTCGGGCCATGGTTGACAAGTTATTATATTTTATTCATTATGAAAAGGAGCTAAATGATTTGGGGATATTGCATAAAAGGTGATTTGTAGTCCTGATCCAAACCGTTTCAGTTGTCTCCCTGAATTTGCAACAACACCGCCATCTGGTGTCAAAACCACAGAACTTGTTTTCTGACATTCTACTATTTATACAAAAATCCCATTTCCTGAATCCTCTATGATAATGGTCATATTCTATTCTTATTTTACCATTTTGTTGTCAGACATGTTTACCATTTACATGACAAGGTCTTTTATTTCCCTCTTTAGGCATCTCACAAGAAAACCCAGCTGTCTTTCTACAGTATCCCTGAGTTCAATGCATGGAAGGACAGCCAGCCTAACCAAAAATCTTGGAAAATAAAATACTACAAAGGTTTGTTACAAAACCCCTGTGTGGTAGTAAAAACATAAAAGTAAGCAACCCTTATACTTTGCTAATGTTGTGGTTGTATATGCCTTGTGTGCAATTACAATGCTCGAGCTAACCTTTTTTGTGGCTTTTGTCCATCCAGGTTTGGGAACCAGCACATCGCAGGAAGCCAAGGAGTACTTCTCTGATATGCAGAAACACCGTATCCCATTCAAGTACTCTGGACCTGAGGACGATGAAGCTATAACCCTTGTAAGATGTTACTCATCTGTTCATTCATCAGCCAATATAAATCCTAGTACACCCTGGAGAGGATCACATCAAATTTAATTTAAACTTTATAGAGTCTGGTGTGCATTTGTAAACCCATTACAGTACGTACTTCCTGGCTGGGATATAATTAGCAGTTGGAGTGTTAATAACTGATCTGAGTTTTTTTTTTTTTTTTTTTTTTTTTTTTTTTTTTTGCCCAGGCCTTTAGCAGGAAGAAAATAGAAGAGCGGAAAGAGTGGCTGACCAGCTTCATGGTCAACAGGCGCCAGCGCAGGGCTCACAACCTGCCGGAGGTGACGTCCCAACCATTTGTGAACTTCATGTGCTTTATTACCTTTCTCTGTCAAATTTCTTCAACCTCTTACCGTCTCTTCGCAGGACTTCCTGTACGGTCAGTCCACCAAGTCCCTCTCGTACAACGACTTTGTCAACAAGGAGCTGGTGCTTTTCTCCAACTCTGACAATGAGAGGTCACTCCCCTGCCTGGTGGATGGTGTGTGGAATTATTAGGGTCACCAAGAGCACATTTGTAAATCTAAAGGAAAAAGAGTGTTTGTGAGGTGTGACAGTGTTGTAATGTGTGTGTCAGGTCTGAAACCAGGCCAGAGGAAGGTGCTGTTCTGTTGCTTCAAGAGGAATGACAAGCGGGAGGTGAAAGTGGCCCAGTTGGCCGGTTCTGTGGCTGAGATGTCAGCCTACCACCATGGAGAGGTGAGATGACATTCCACTCTGATCGTTAATTTCCCACATACGTTTACAAAGCTGATGGTCAGGCTCCTGCCACTTGAAGCGTTCACATGTGGAGAAAACAGTAGTTTTAAATTAGCTTGGAGTGCATTTTGCTATTGCACCTTTTTGCATGTCGTTTGCCTTCAACTTTTACATTGATTTGAAGTCAATGATGTCATCTTTTGTTTTCTGCGAGACCTGACCAGATTCATAAAGTGTCTGATTTAAATAAATGTTATTAATGAGTCTTCCTGGTGAGCAGTGCTAGCTATGTTTAGCATTTTTTGTTAATACTGTTTATTTAATCTTTTCAACTCTTATTATTTTTCAGGTGTCTCTGATGATGACCATTGTTGGTTTGGCCCAGAACTTTGTGGGAAGCAACAACCTGAACCTGCTGCAGCCTCTGGGTCAGTTTGGAACCAGGCTGCACGGTGGCAAGGACTCGGCCAGCCCTCGATACATCTTCACCATGCTCAGGTCAGCAGCCTCATTACAAACTACAAATAATCTGCAGCTACAGGCCTCCTGCACACATTTGAGAATGTAGAGGAGTTCATTTCATGGTTTATACAGTCCATTGGTTCCCAACCTGGGCGTCTCCAAAGCTTCACGGAGGCGTTCTCTGCCCATTCCTCAGGATTTCAGTTAATTTATTCAAAACATTCTTTTTTTGAAAATTTAGATAATTATTTAAGATATACATTTTTTATTCATTTTTTAATCTGACAGGATAAGGGCACGGTGAAGACCTCAGAGTTTTATCTCTGCTAAATAGACTCTTCCTGCATTAGAACAGTATGCAGTTAAAACAACCAAAGAGCTAATAGAACAATAGCCACATTAAAATATATACACACAGAATTGTATTAAAAAGTTTCTAATAATTACAGGACAGCTCTGATGCAATATTCATGGGAAATAATCTGCTTAGAATTCATCCATATCACTACTTTTACTCAAACTTCCTGCAGTTATTGTATTCACTCTTTGGGTTACTTGTACAGTTTATCAATTGTTCTGTACTGTTATTGCTATGCATTGAATACCAACTTCCTGTCCTTTCAGCTCTCTGGCCCGCCTTGTTTTCCCAGCTGTGGATGACAACCTGCTCAAGTACAACGTTGATGACAACCAGCGTGTAGAGCCGGAGTGGTACATGCCCATCATCCCCACTGTGCTAGTGAACGGCGGCGAAGGTATCGGCACAGGCTGGGCCAGCAAGATCCCCAACTACGACATACGAGAGATCGTCAGCAACATCCACCGTATGCTCAACGGCGACGAGCCCCTACCCATGGTGCGGACAGAAAAATGTAGTAGTTGCTTTCTGAGGTGCCTTCTCGTGTACAAATCAGATGATGAGTGTACCTTTTCTTCCCCCCCGTAGCTTCCAAACTACAAAGGCTTCAAAGGCACAATTGACCACGTGTTGGAAAACCAGTTCATCATCAGCGGAGAGGTGGCCATCATCGATTCCACCACCATTGAGATCTCTGAACTGCCTGTCAAAACCTGGACACAGGTTAGTCACTAAGCTTTGTCTTTTCCATTAGAGATGTGTTCCGGATGTTCCATCGTGTACATTGATGCTGTTTATAACACAGGCTCAAATTAGAGCTTTTAAGACCATTATGTCATTTCACGCTATTCTGTATGGTCTAGTCCTACAAGGAGAACGTGTTGGAGGCAATGATGAATGGCACAGAGAAGGTCCCTCCTCTGATCACGGACTACAAGGAATACCACACCGACACCACCGTGCGCTTTGTGATCAAAATGACACCAGAGAAGCTGAGCGAGGCGGAGGCTGCTGGCCTCCACAAAGTCTTCAAACTTCAGAACTCCCTCACCTGCAATTCCATGGTAACTAATACCACACGTATACACATCTAATGTTTCGCCGACAGTCTTTGTGGAACCTTACTATAAAACCTTAACCCATTTCCAAAACGTCCAATTCCATTTTCTTTAGGTTCTGTTTGACCATATGGGCAGCCTGAAGAAGTACGAGTCCGTGCAGGATATGCTCAAGGAATTCTTTGAGTTGAGGATGAAGTACTATATTCTGAGAAAGGATTGGTTGGTCGGCATGCTGGGGGCGGAGAGCGGCAAACTCACCAACCAGGCCCGCTTCATCCTGGAGAAAATCGAGGGCATCTTGGTCATTGGTCAGTAGCTTGTTACAGCTTTTTGTTTAAAGCATACACTGCTGTATTTTAATTTTAAAAAGACATACAAACAAGAAAAATATTAAGTTTGTATTTTTACATTACTGTCCATTAAAAGCGAGACAAGCATATTTTAAAGGCTGAAAATGTAATTTTTCGACATTTTTGTATGAAAAATTACTTGATGATTAATCAATTATCAAAATAGTTTGCGATCATTTGCTGTTGAAGAAAATCAATTTAAAAAATAATTAATTTGGAACAGCTTTTGAAAGCGTGTATTAATAATATTATTATTTTAATATTATAATAATATAATAATATTAATGGCATTCACAATTTAGATGATCATTTTAGCCATAATTGTGCAGACGTAAAATGGGTTTAGATTTTTCCTTGAGCAAAAGTATTAATACTCTTCATCCACTTGTAGAGAACAAGCCAAAGAAGGAACTGATCCGCATGCTGCAGGAGATGGGCTACGACTCCGACCCAGTCAAGGCCTGGAAACAGGCTCAAGAGAAGGTTGGACGCTCGGCTACATTAATGAGGAAAGCCAGATTACAATCAGCCTCCACTTCAGCAAATAACATTATGCTATTCATGATCTTAGAATGTGGAGATTGAGGAGGAAGAGGAAGAAACAGAGGAGGACACCAGCGGGCCTGACTACAACTACCTGCTCAGCATGCCCATGTGGTATCTGACCAAAGAGAAGAAAGAGGAGCTGTGCAAACAGAGGGATGCCAAGGTTTGATGCTCAGCTCTGCTGCAAGTTTACTGACTTAAAAATCATTTACATCGCATAAACTTTTTAAATTTCGGACCCAACTGCTGTTTTCTAGTTGACTGAGCTGAACACCCTGAAGAAGAGGGATCCATCCGACCTGTGGAAGGAAGACCTTGCTGCTTTCTGCGAGGAACTGGAGGTATTGGCTCTTTTTATCTGTCAACACGTGTTTTTTCTATACATCCAAGTGCGCCTCCTTAGTCACATATGGTTTTGGAAAGGGATTGGCAACGTAACTTGCCTAATTGACATTCATATTGCCAATCCCATATGAGCATGTATGTATTTTGAGAACTGATCCAAGCCTCTTGTTTCATTCAGAGTTGTCACTGTCAAACATTTCCCTCCTAAATAATCTTCTGATCTGGTTCCTTCTTGTGCTCAGAGAATTGAGAAACAGGAAAAGGAGACTGCCGATATGCCTATTGTTAAAAAGGGGGGTGGAAGAGTGAAAAAGGTGAAGGTGAAGCAGGAGACGATGCCCACCCCGCAGGGCCGCCGCGTTGTCCCGCGCGTTACCAGCACCATGAAAGCTGACGCTAACAGGAAGGCTGATCTTAAGAAAGGAGAAGGAAAGAGGAGCAAAAAAATCAAGGTATGTCTTTTCAAATTAAAATAAGTGGTGCCTTTTTTAAGTTTTTATTAATTTATAGTTTATTGGGTTTGTAGTTACTCTGTTATCCTAAGTGTCGTGCAAACAAAACTGTCTGCTGTGTAAGTCTTGTATCTGCATCTTGGAACATTTAGTGGTATAGCACACTCCCCAAATGAAAATAACATTTAGCTTGACCTCCCTCAGACTGAAAATGTAGTGATGAAGATGGAGTTTGGAGATGATGCAGAGAGTGAGAATATCGGCTTGGCTGCACGACTGAGCAAGAAAACCAAAACCCAGGCAAAGGAAAAAGGTGAGAATGGCTTTAAAAAAAAAAAAAAAAAATTTTTTAAAACCATCGACCCATCTTGAGTTGGAGCTTGTGGCTTCAAGACTTTTCGTAAATAAATACATTTTAAAAAAGCAGATCCGACGACAGACCAATGTATAAGACTGTACAAGATCTCCTATAAAAAGTTACATTTCAGTAAAAAAAAAAGTGAACTTTGGAACTTGTTATATTAAACAATTTATGATCAGAACATAATGTTGATAAGTCTAATGTTGTGTTTAAGGGTGCAAGCAGGTAGTGATATCTAGGGGTAGCCCTGGGAACATACATACTTTGCACTTCCACAACCTAATATGCATTTTGTTTAATACCTATAAAGCGTACCACCTGCTAGGTCAATTATATTGTGCTTCAGAGATAAAACATGAGGCTGCACAGCAGTGTTTATTATATATCTGCCCACAATCTCTGAATTCTGTAGCAGCAATTACTCCACATCCACACCCTCATTACAAACTGACTCTGGTGACGTGACGTACTGCTTGAGCTAGCTTTAAAAAAAGAAAAGAAAATGAATATCTAGACCTATAGTAATGAAGCTGCATTGCATTTTTGTTAAAGATTATTAAAATAAATACTTTTCTGCAGCTCCAAAGACCGGCAAGCAGAGCACTCTTCAGTTCAAGCCAGTTTCTAAGAACCCCAAGAAGAATCCGTGGTCCGATGAGGACTCCGACAATGAAATGGAGGCGGAGGAAGTGGTTCCCCCGAGGGAAAAGGTTGAATCCAGAACCAAAGGTGAATGTGCTGGATGACCCTGACCACGATCAAGACTTGGCACATCACTGTTCTATCCAAATAGCCCAGGCGACATGTATTTAGTCTACAATGTTTGGGATTTTGAATCAAAAACACCGATGCAATGCATTTCCTGAGGCTAACGAGCTCTCCTACGTCAATTCACCGCAAATTGATCTTTGCAACAGCCGTTTCATTATCCATCTGTTGTTATTACTAACCCGGATTCACACGGCAGCATTGCTAAATCAAACCATTTCGTTGCCTTTTCCTTAAGCTCCGGTGAAGTACAGCATGTCCGACAGTGAAAATGAATTTGATGACTGGGGGAAGAAGGATGCTCCCAAACAGAAAGCCGTTTTCAGCGACGATGACGATACCAGCTTTGCCCCCGAGGCCGACAGCGACGAGGACTCTCCAGCGCCACGTAGCAAAGCTCCGCCTAGCAAAGCTCCGCCTAGCAAAGCTCCAGGACCTGCGTGAGTATGAAACAACAAACGATGTATGACGCTTCTTTCCCCATCGAGGCCTTTTCAGTCAAGTTATTTACCGTAAATCAAATTTTGTCATTTCTATGCAGGAAGAAAACGGCAGCTAAAACCAAGTCGAGCTGTAAGTATTTGAATGGGACCCCTGTGTGACGAGCTCGAGGAACGCTGGGCCCGGCTCGGAGTTTTGATTATTTGCTCTTTGTGGTACTTTGCAGCTCAGTCTGACGATGCGGTGCCTGCTCCTCAACGTAAAACCAAGGAGGCTGCACCCAAGAAAACGGCTGCTGCCAGGAAGCCAGCTGCATCCAAGAAGCCAGCTGCAGCCAAGAAGCCAGCTGCATCCAAGAAGCCGGCTGCAGCCACAAAGTCTTCAGGTATTTAGACAAGCCTGTTCATCTTAATGAGGGACAGCTCAGTGTGGTTTATGTCACACAGATTTAAGAAAGTTAGAAAGTTTCAATAAAGCTGTTTTTACCGATTTCTCATCAAATGGAACCAATAAGTTACATTTCAAGTTAAATTGTAACACTAATTGTAACATATTTCTGGGAAACGCGTGTAGAGTGGATACTTAAAGTGCATGATGCTTTAAAAAGGTTTTAAAAAAAATGCATTTTTCTCTAATCTGCAAAGTTATTCTTTCTGTGCTTTCTTTCTTCTCATAGATGTGAAGCATCCATCCATCCTGGATTCTCTTACTAAAGCCAAACCTGTGTCCAACACCGCTATCAAGAAGGTCTCTTCAATAGACTCCAGTGACTCGGAGAGCAAAGACTATTCTCCAGTTTCAAAGGCGAAACCCACTTTCAAACGGAAACAGTTGGCCAGTGACGACTCTGACAGCAGCTCCGACGACCTCATGTCTCGCCTTAAAGCTAAAACAACTGCCAGCAAGGTCAGTGTCTACACTGAATTTTTAAAGGACTTTAGAGGTTACGATGAGGCCTCACATTTATTTATTCGTTCATTCATTTAGGTATAGTTTGGTCACTTTGAAGACATTTTATAGCTGAATTATTGTTATTTGCAGAAAACCAGGAAGTGGGACGATGACGACAGCTTCCAGCTTTCAGACCGGGAGGCAGCAGCTCCCGTGGCCGTGGCAGCGCGGGACAAGCCCGCACGTGCCCGCAAACCCATAACCTACATCGTGGAATCCGACTCCGATGAAGACCTTTAAATTTCAGTTTTAGATTTTGTATTAAAGATAGATTTTTTTGTAAGTTAAACACTTTGTGCCTTGTAATAATATGTCTTTGTTTTTAACGCTTGAAGGATGTTTGCGTTTATGCTTGAGGCTTAAATAGGCGTGCAGTCCTAAAACATTTGATCTCATCCATTGTAGCAAAACGTTTCTCATCCTGTCAAAGCAGAAATTTTAAAAATAAGAGTATACACGTCTTGGACTGCATGAAACATGTCTTACTTAGTCTTAGATTTATTGAAATGTTGTTTGTGTTTTGTGTCCTGTAAATATTTCAATGGCTGTTGATTTTATATTTAGGAAAATAAAGTTAACTTGTTTGTCCTGATACATGGATGTTGGAGTTGTCACTTGCTTTAGGGCTAACATACTTGTCATCTGTCTGTATGTATATACATATATTGTAAAGTAATGGGGATCAGGTCGCTGGGATATCTGGATGGGTAAGTAACATTTCCACATCAAGAGGGTATAAGTAAATTAGCTTTTTAGGATTTATTTATTTTTATTCACAAGTTAGATTTGTTATTATGGTTGTAGTAGTAAGACAAACAATTTATTATTTGATTTTTCATTGATAAACCAATCTAAAGTCATATAACTACGAGGACTTTATTGCTTGTGTAAAAGAGGAAGATCGTGAACTTTAAACCTCTAAACTCAATAAAAATGGGCAGGTGTATTATAATGAACAATGAAGCACACGGCATGTACAATTAATGAGGTTGCTTTACGCAAGTTGCATGTTGTCCATTGTGGCTGGGGAAACTGTTGGTACTGGGTCCTTCCTGCCATTTAGGAAGCTCTTTGAAATGCTCATCAGGCCTTTGCCTTTCTTGGGTAAACATCACTTCTGTCTGGGACCCTTGATGGGTACAGATTAGGACATAGCAGGAATTTCCTAAACTGTTGCCGCCCTCTCAATCATTAGCCCTGGTAAACCTCAATCCCATGCCATTCGGGGGGGAAAGAGCGAGAGGACTATAAGCTTGTGTTCACATGAGCATAACGCTTTGTTTGGACACGATTTCTATTTGCTCAAATCCCCTGGTTTGTTCTGAGGACATATCTGAGTGGGACAAGACAAACAAGGTATGCATTAGGTAAAAGAAATCCCTTTAGGCTCAACCTATTGTGTCATCTTGCTTGGCTTTGTTCTTAAATGCTATGTCTGAGGAAGGTTTCCGACCGGCAGGTGCCTCAACCAGCCGGTGTACTTTCACAAGTAGCAGCTTGTACTGTAGCTGATCGAGGCTTTATTCATAACTCGTGGCCTCAAAGTGAAGTTCAAATGTGTGGAGATTACGTAACGTTACTTGATATATTGGATGTCCCATTGTGGGGTTCAACTCTTACAATCTCTCTAAGATCATGTGTAAAATATTAAGAAATAGAGACGTAGAGGGTTTAATATAGGCCAGTGTTTATTCCTTGAGGGATGTGTTTAAATTGCAGTTATTGCAGGTGGCATAATCAAGTTTCATTTTTGCTTTCCAGGTCATGAAGGGGAACCCTATCACTACTTTAGGGGCGTAATCCCTCGACTAACCTTTGACCAGCAGATCGGTTTGTTTAGTCTCACCATGAGTCATGAATTGGAGATAATAAGATACATTTTAGTTTCTTTTCTTTAACCAGAGACAGCATTTGCCCCGAGACAGACGGTCTCACGAATCTCCAGACTTTCAAGAAAGCCATAACCAAGACAGCGCTGCAATCATGGGCGAATGGGGTTTCCTCGGTGGACTCTTTGATAGCCTCCAGGCCCACTCGCCGATGCTTGGTCGTTTCTGGCTCTTACTCATGCTTGTCTTTAGGATACTGATCCTGGGAACGGTAGCCAGTGACCTGTTTGACGATGAGCAAGAGGAGTTCGCCTGCAACACCCTCCAGCCGGGCTGCAAACAGGTCTGCTACGACATGGCTTTCCCTATCTCCCAGTACAGATTCTGGGTGTTTCACATCGTACTCATCGCCACACCTTCTCTGGTTTTCCTCATGTATGTCATGCATCACCACAACAAGAGGACCGGTCAAATGATCAGCCATGATTACAGAGAGGACATCAGTTTAAGGAGGCTTTACATTATCAACGTGGCCTTCCGCATATTGGCAGAAATTGGCTTTCTAGTGGGCCAGTGGATGCTGTACGGCTTCAAGGTGGAGGCCCAGTTCCCCTGTAGCCGCTTTCCTTGCCCCTACACGGTGGACTGCTTCACCTCCCGCCCTGCAGAGAAGACCGTCTTCCTCTGCTTCTACTTCATCGTAGGCGTGGTGGCCGCGGTTTCCAGCAGTGCAGAGCTTTTCTATGGCTCCGTGAAGTGGTTCTGCTGCTCAAGACAGCAGCCCTTCAAACCGGAGCGCACCTGCGTCTGCCAGAACCTCGACAACGCCAAGAAAGAGAAGGCGGAGGCGGAACCAAGAGGAAGGACAGTGTCAGAGAGCGTGCCCAGCAGCGTGAGGTTGAAGGGAGGATCAGTGAGGAGCAGCGCGAGTAGGAAGTCCTCCAGCATCAACCACAAGCACAGGAGCGGCAAATATGTGAGCAGCAGGACATTCATGGTGTGAGACGGCTTTGATTCAAACAGGGTGCAATCACTGTTTTTTATCTAAATGTTATTATGATATTACTAATTCCTGTATGCCAAAAGTATTTCACTGTTAATGACATATGGAGACATCATAAGGAAATGTTTGGGGGACAGTCCTGATAAGGAAACCTTTATTCGTCCCACAGCGGGGGAAATGAGCAAAGACAAGAGAAGACTGATGCCGCTGATAAGAGGACACATTGTTGACTTGTTTGCTCTCATGAATCATTACACACCATAAATAGTTCAGGAGGGGAAACAACTCTGGGTTACGCTTGATGCACTTGTTGAACACTGATTGGTCTTTGTTTGAAAGAGAACTGATTGTACTTCCCTGTGCCACACCCTTCTTAATGGAAAAAATAATGTTTTTCACATGGTTTGAGACAGTGAAGTCAAAATCTATAAACTGCATATTTTTCCTTTAACGAAATTAGGGGTGTCACTATATACCGGTATTGACGATAACTGTGATAGTAAAACAATTCATTGTTAATAATACACACACACATTTTGCACGCTTTTGCACAGTAACAGACTCTCTCTCCACCTCCATACATTCGTACTTTAGAGTTTAAAGAGACAAAACGCACAATAAGCAAAGTTAAAGTTGAAAGTGAACATTTTCTATAGCTATCGTTAATATCGTTATTGTGAATTATTTGGGGCCACGATATTAGATTATCTGCTTTCTTACTGAGAGTTAAACTGTTATGTTTGGATGGTTAGTGTTAAGCTATTGCCAGCAGATAGTTAGCTTAGCTTAGCTTAGCACAAACACTGTAAACGGAGAAACAGCTAGCTTGGCTTTGTCCGAAGCTAATAAAATCAACCTACCAGAACATTTTACCGCATTACATGTTGCTTGTTTAAGCCATAAAAAAACAAAAAAAAGTTTCCCCTATGGTTTGCCCGTTTTCTGTCTTTGTGCTAAGCTAAGCTAAGCTAACCCGCTGGTAGCAGCAGCTTCATATTTACTGTACAGACATTGAAGTGTGGTATCAATCTTCTCATATAACGCTCAGAAAGAAAGCAAATACGTTTATTTCCCAAAATGTCAAAGTATTTCTTAAAGTGTGGTCAGCATGAACATTATAATGGCAGAGAAGTAAATTACATTATATATTGAGGCATTAATAGCATTGAATAAATGATAACTTCAGCTGCGCTGGTTGCTCAGGTTTTACATTTACTGTAATGTGTCTTTCACATAATCATGTTTCATGAATGAAGGAATATTCTTCTGAACCTTTCGTGAGATCAAAGATGTTTCATCCTTTCACTAAATATTATAAATGTTTACATATTTCATGTTTGGCGGCTGACAAGGCTGAATTCTTTTTTTATTGGTACTTATATTTATACCTGTTGTATTTTTTGTAAGTGCACTGTAAAGAGGCCAGTTGAGTGCAAAGCATGTCTTGCAGTATGAGATTAATTTCCCACAGTATGTTTCTGTTCATTTGAGAGACTGTTGCAAAACGTAATCTGTCAAACTGCATGTCAGAAACTAGCTGGGTGACATTTTCTTTCAAATTCATTGATTCAGGCCTTTAAACGTGAAGCTACTTGTTGCTTTGTTCCTCCTGCATGTAGACAAGTCCAATGTCTTCTCCCATTTTAAATTGGAAATGTATTAATCACTCCAATCTCAATTAAGTCCGAACTGCAGTGTAAGAGATTCCACTGAAACCCGCCACATATCATCGCGCTTCACTTGCAGAACATGAATATTAAAGTTCCCCTCCACTGAAAAAATGTGTTTTGCTTATTGTTCCTTTACTTGAATGTTTGTGCCGAGTTTGACACTAGTTCATCTGCTGAAGGGGAAAATGTCTCTGCGACCACACTAAATCTCAGTTTAAGACATGTATTAAGCGCCTTTGAGTACCTAGAATAGTGCTTTATAAATGAAATGTAATATTATTATTATTATTATTATTATTATGTAGGTGCAGGATTTGTAACATCACAACTAGTTGTCTGATACATATTGTGTTCAGAAGTTAGGGAGAGGGGGGTTATAAGATCCAAATGATTATTTAAAGCAGAGCATTTTAATATAATAAAATATAATAATTATGTCAGATGTTGATACCTGCGCACAATAACACAACACAAGTTTATTTTCTAAACGCAAAAGAATTTAGGAGGACTTTATGCTGATGTTATCTCAGATGTCTGCTCTTTGAAATGCATGAGGAAACCATCTTAATGCCTGCGTCAAAACATGAAAATGCATTACAAAAGTCACGTGAAAATCCACATAAAACACCAATTAAGTGGCAAAAATGTTCAGATAACAGCATAAAGCCGATGATCTCGCGTGAAGGCAGCGCCTCCTCTGCCTCCTTCTATAAAGTGCATTTTGTCGACAGTAGGTGGCAGCGCTGGAACAGAAAATCCTCCTGAATTATGACGCTCTCATCTTCAGTTAGATGACTTCATTTGCAGCCACATTATTGTACTGACAGCATCCACACGTCTGAGTCACCAGTGGCAGATTTCTTCTCTTGACACTCTGCTTGACACCGCGGTTGTTAATTCATGTCTATTATCATCCCGAATGAATGAACTAGTTCTTTGTTTTTGACTCTTAATGCTGTGTTTGCAGTGAGAGCGCTCTCGCGTGAAGAAAATGCGATTGTCGTTTGAAGGCAGATCCAAGTGGCTCATCTAAACACAAAGCAATCTAAATACTCTCCAAAGAAGCTTATTTTTGTCTCAAACATTCCTCCCAGACGCACACACACACACGAACCCTTCCTGCTGTTCCCTGGACGCATCACATATGCAGATTGTAAAGCGGTTCAGGCTCTTTGATGTCTATAGGACAGAATTCTAGATGTGTTTTATATAACCACTGGAGAGGGAAGGAAGGAAGAGGATTACCGTCAAAACTTTCCCTGTTTCCTTTTGTCTGCCTGCGTCTTCACTTTTCATGTCTGCCTTGTCAAACTGGAAGTCTGCCTGTTTCTGACTTTCTATGCCATCCTCCCTCAGACTCTTTCTTTTTTTTTTCCCTTTCTCTTTCTGTGCCTTTCCATACATCACTCTGTCTGTTCTGAATCGGGGGGAGGCCTCGCTGCTGGAGTCTGTCTCAGAGAAAATGTAGGTCATCTGTTTTCAGCGACTCCCTTCACACCAACACGGAGGAGGAGATGTAAGTGAACACATCTTTATCTGCGTCTCTCCCTCCTCTTCCTCCTCCATTCTCCCTCCAACTTCAACGGGACACTTAAGGGGCTCCCTGTGCTCCACCTGTGTCCCCGGCGCGCTCCACGGAGGCCCTCTCAGTACACACCTAGCTGACTGACAGCTCCACATGGTCTCTGAGCGGCTCACATTCTGCTAAGTCATAGAGGGAAGACACTTGACAGGAAGCTTTGTTTTTCAAGGGGGAAATTCAGGAGACATCACTCGTATAGTTTGTTATCTCTGCTCCAAACATCCGCAGCGTACAGCGTCACCCTTTGATTTGGTTTACTTACGTGCCCAGTTACAAGCAAATCAAGCCAATAATGTTGATTCCAGATTAAGTTAGGACAAACACAACTGAGGTTTCCTGGTAATAACTCATTTGTAACTAATAATTTAAAAGAGTAGATACAATTTCCTGCAAAAGTATACATGGTAAGTACCCACTTATTTACGGGAAATGATAGAACGTATATAACAAATGTTCATTTTGATATTGGAAATGTTAATCTTCATATTTGTCGAATTGCATGCATGCCTGTACATTTCCAGTGCACAGGAAGACACATTTATGCATCAGCTGATCTGCTGTGTTATAACGCGACTGAAACGTTTAAATTAAATTCTAAAAACTTTTTGGTAAAATAAGGTTATAATTGAAGTTATTTGGAATGAATTGAAACTGAAATAATTGAACACTGTTTCCATTTGACCTACAATGATAACTACATTACATACTTTTTTTTTTTTTTTTTACAGAAACCTTCCTCAGAAATGACATATACAGTATAGTATGCGTCTCAGTTTCTTAGGAAATGAATAGGAAAGCACAGGTGATGTAAAACAACATGTTACCTAAAAAAAAGCTTAATATGAGAATTTGTCAATGCTAGGTTGGATTCTGCTGAGCTTTGCAAAGCTGGAGTATCCTCTGGTTATCAAATGTCGACATCTACTTCTGTGCACCTGCAAACCCCTGTGTGTCCATGTGTTGGTGTAGTTACCTGGAGGCAGGGGGCCCAGGGGAAACATGGAGCGCTCAGCAGACCACCGATGGCAGCTTCATTATACTTTTGCTATATAAGACCTATACCAACAATACATTTATTCTGGAGTATTATGCAGCACCAAACAGCAGCAGACAGTTAGCGACAGGCTTGTGAGCACAGTGGAGCATTTAGCAGCTATAGAGCCAGGTATTTCCCTCTAAAGTTGGTGGAGACCAAAAACTGAGCAAAAAGAGATAAATATTGGTCGACTTTCTCGAAACACGGACCCAAAGAAATGATAATGTTTCTGTTGGTTAATCATTAATCGCAATATCAACTTAAAAGGTGACGATGTGTCAATGTTCGAATGCCGTGACCTTCACTCGAGAGTAGAAGCTCCGGAGGTCGAATAAACTCATCCTAACGCTCCCGCCGTGGTCGTGAATGTGCTGTTATCGTTATAATGCACATCAAAAATATGCATAAATGTGAACAGAAGTTTACTGTGTGATCCAGGTTGTGTAACCTTGACCTCTACGACCCTCCGTGCCTCATGTGTACTCGCCGACCTCTGGCCTGCCACACAGACCCGGTGGCCGAAGACCACTTACATCTCTCTCCGGCCTCCAAGTTTATGGCGTCACCGAAGAGCTTGGGTCACCGCACATCACACCTTGCCACTCTATCTCCTCCTCCTCCTCATCCATCCATCTGTACCCTCCCCCATTTCGCTCTTTCCTTTGCCACAGGGTGCACAGTGTGAATGCAAGTTTTTTTTTTTTTTTTTTACAGTGAAATATTCTTTCTCTCATCTCTTCCTTCATCTGCTTTCTTCCTGTTTTCCCCCGCCTGGAGGTGGGGGGGGGGGGCGCAATATGAATGGTGCACCGTCATCCGAACTCACTTTATCTCCCTTCCCTCCCCCTTCTTCTCTCATTTTCTCGAGGAAAATATTGTGCAAAGGCCCCCGGGCTCGGCCCACTTAACCATGTTGCATGTAGTGATAGAGAGTGGATGAGCTGACTGCTCTGCCCCTGCTGACACAATAGCTTTGTTTGATGACGATGATGCTTCCTGGCTGCTCTCTTCTCTCCAGTGCGACAATGAGTTTGGCGGCGGTGAAGTAAATTGTTTTGGTTTATTTGTAGCTCTGTGCAGTCTGGACATCTGGGTTTGAAGAGCTTTTTTTTTTTTTTTTTTTTTTTACAAAACAAGAGATTGCCTGTGTCACTGAAGCGCACAGCCAAGAACATCAGGTTGTTCATATTTTCCCAAACACGAATACACAATGTTTTAAGACGGACAGACTTCACGTGGATCTGATTTATCCTTTTCCGATCGTTTTTTTTCCCCCCGTTTAGCGTGCACAGACTTGTGAGTAAAGGAAAAGGAAATCCATATTCCTCCGTGATGACTGTACCCTCAAATGACTGATGGCATGCATCGAGTACAAATAGACGGATGGATGGAAGTAAAGTTGGGAGGTTGAGCACTCTCCCCTGGTTTCTGTCAAACCTCCATCGGTGCTCACTTGTTTTGGATGTCCTTGTGGTCCTCGTGGGAGGTTGGATTGTGTGTGTGTGTGTGTGTGTGTGCACTCAAGTGTATGTACTGTGTGTCCTTGTGAATTCAAACCTGTGTGTGTGTGTGTGTGGGGGGGGGGGGGGTTCGCCCCGTGTGTGCAGAGCTGTCCAGAGTGGTGTGCTCAGCAGTCGTGCTCGGTTGCACACTAACGCGATGTGACAGGGTAGAAATACCAGTACCGACCGCGCTCTTGCCCACCCACCGTCACACACACCAACTCCACCCGCCACTGCTACCTTCACCCCATCCCCCACTCCGCCGCACCCACACCCCATTGGCTGTCTACTTCCGTCACTCCACGTCTTCTGCTCGGAGACAGAACCATAAGCCTCCATGTTCTCTCCCTTTCAGTTCACCCCCAAAACCCTTCCCCCCGGTTGCCTGCTTAGCAGCAAGATTAAGTGGGGTTCTAATGTGCATCAGTGAGTGACGTGGTATCAAATGGGACATATTACGCAATATCCCATTACGCAACCCCACATTTTCATAGTTCATCCGCCCAGCCTTGTGAGACGAGTTCTTTCCCCTCTACTTTGCTTTCTCTCTGTCTTCCAATATCTTCCTACTGGTTGGTCGGCTTCCTGAACGATGAACAAAGGTGACAGTCACAGCGGGAGACGAGTCATTTGACATTTGCGGTTGTCACAGTTTGAACCCTGACCCCTGTTCCCTCACAGCTGGCGAGTTCAAGCTGATATGACAAGGAGAAATTTAAATACCACACTATGTTCTTACACACACATCCTGATTGCAAAGAAGACACCTTTCTTTAACCTTCAGCTGCAGTATGTTGGGAAAGTTGACTTATCAGGCGACACCTTGCGTCACACATTTATAGCATTATTACACGTTTTCACGGCTGAATGCTGCTGATCCCTCCACTGGAGCGTTTCAGTTTTCAGTGCCTTGCTCAAGGACATTTCTGCTTCACTGTTGAGCGACGTTGCTGCGTACTTTCTATTACAGCAGGGTTCTTTTCAATACGATAAACAACCTTTCCCTGTGAACCGTAGCGGAGTAGAATTATAAATGACCACAAAATGGCACAGTACCATCAGCCCAGAGCTGCTTGATAGTCGTTGGTGGAAAGTCCATTTACTCCAAGTAACTATTTCCATTTTATGCTACTTTATGGTACTACTCCCCTACATTTCAGAGGGAAATTAATGCTCTTTACTCCACTACCTCAATTTGAAAGCTTTTTTTTGACTAAAAACTGACATTGAAAATAAGCATATATATACTTAAGGAGGACTTTGAACGCAAGGTGTAAAGGGGTATGTCTGCACCACTGTTGATGGGAGGCTGAGAGAAGGAAAGAGGAGATCAAGGCCAGAAAAAGGGACTAAATTACTCCCTCTCCTGCCAATTTGACCTTTTATACAGAAGAATCTATATTAAGACTGAACACCCTGTCTACATTTTCTTTCTGCATCACTCTCCCTCTCACCTCTCCTTCTCTCTGTAGGCTTACGTGCACTTTCTCCCCCTTCATCCATCTCTCCTCCCCTCTCTCCATCCTGTGTTTTTCTCTATCCTCAGGGAGACGGCTGCATGCAGAAGCATTGTGGATCACTGAGCTTCAAGACACCGTCTCTAAAAATCGCTCCATTATTTTTCCACAGAGCGTTTCTATAAAGCGCTGAGAGGGACAGGTGGTTTGATATGATGCTGCAACTCCTCTCTTGGAATTTGCTTTGATGCAATATTGATGTAAAAATTGTTTCTTTGTTTGTCACAGATTATCAAGTCCTATTTGGGTTTTAAAGTTGGCAGTTTAAGGTCTTAAAATCATGTGTTGTAAATGTGTCTTAACATCAGTTAGATTAAGATATAAAGTCTGATGGATGCTCAGCTACTCTCCATCAGATTTCATCCACAATAGTGTAAGTTTCACAGCACTGCAGCCCCTGAGGCATCCGTATTGGATCTTCTCCAGTCCAGTGGAGTGTTTGGGCGGGGGGCCTGGTGGAGACTACATTCTGGCTCCCTTCCAGCCTAGTGGGCATGAAGCAGGCCTCAGGCGCTCCTGGGATTTCCCTTTACACCAAACGCCTTTGCCCAACATTAACCAATTAAGAGGAGAGAATTGCTTAACTGGACATATAAAAACCTGCGTGCAGGCTGTGGGGAAGAGGAATAAATCAGGAGTAACGGGAGTCACAAAGAAGCACCATGGGACAGTAGATGAGGGGAGAGAGAAAGTGTGTATGTGAGAACTGTGGAGTGATAATATAAAACACAGAAAATATCATAACCTAGACCCCCTTCTTGCTCCATTGCATCTGATTCACCCGCCGTGCATTCCACACTCAGATGTGTGCTGCCGAACACACAGGCCTGTGATAGATGTTTATGAGCTAATGTCAATTTTCTTCTGTGAAATTACTGTCAGTGGATGATGTATGCACTCAATATCACTGGTTATTCATCTCATATATTCTCTGCAAGGGCTCCCAGTGCAGAACAACGTCTCGTGTTCACCAATAGGTGTCGTCATTGCCCAGCTTGTATGTCAGGTTGCTGTGCAGGCTGGCAGGGAGAGCTCCCCTTTTTAAAAACTGCTGGGGCGAGATGTGGCCGAACGCTGCATTGTTGCAATAGCTCTGTTAGAGAAAGCGTGCCAAGGGCCCGGAATTCTTTGTGTGAATTTTATGTGCACACATTTAGGAATAAACAAATATTTTGTATGCGGACGTTGAAGCTGCGATTCAGCTGCATGGCCACACTGCAGATGAAAGCAGGTGACAGGTGGAGGACACTGTGTGTACACAAAGTCACCTCCACCTCGTGGTTCACCTTTATGTATGTGTGTATGTGTGTGTGTGTGTGTATGCCTCGTCCTTGTCCTGGCCATGCTCTTGTAGGCGACCCACACCGATTCAAAAGGCCTCTGCCCTTTTCCTAGGGCTGCCTGGGAAATGTGATGTGACATGCGGGATGAGCAAGACGGAGCAAAGTGGGAGGAGGAGGAGGGGAGGGCGGGGGGAGGGATAGGTGAGGTTGTTGTAGGTAGATTTTAGAGGACACTTTAAGTCTGAGAGATGCACAAAGTTAGGCTTTCAAACACAGACATAATCTGACAAACTGCTGAATTACTTGCGTACGTACAGAGATGATGAGCATTTACAATAACAGGAAAACATATTTATCATGAACTAATACATCTTTTGAAGACTGGCGGGCTCTTCACTTCACTAAACATTGTACTCCTTTCCAGTGTATTTGCTGAATTTGAAATTTGCTGGATTGCTTTAAAGTGCAAAACAGGAAGTCGCTTTCAAGAACTACATTTTTCACAATTGTGAATTTATTATAGCCATACTAATCACACAAAATGAATTGTAATAACTGATCCCTTGACTTTGCAGCTCGAGCATCATCAGGTCAACATTTCTTGTCTTTTGTTTATGACTAAATACAAAACTATGAACCTTCCCACCAGCCTCGGCTGTAGGCTACTTTGTGTTCAGTGCTAATTAGCAAATGTTAGCGTGCTAACATGCTAAACTAAGCAGATGAACATGGTAAGCATTATAGCATTCATTGTAGAACTTGTTAGCATGAGGCGTTAGCATTTAGCTCAAAGCACTGCTGTGACCTAAGCGCAGCGTCACACATTCTTGGTTCAATGTCATATTAATTGACCACAACAGAAAATGTTGTATGTAATGTACTAACACAGGCAGCAGCCTTTAAGAAATATCTGCTTAGTTTAAAAAAATAAACTAAAATAAAATACGTGAACATGATTGCCATTGGAATAAATAAATAAACAGAAATGTAATTTCCTCAGAACACTCAGCCACTGCAGCTTGTGGTGAGCAGACACTCGTGCCTGTAATGGGCAGCAGATGAGAAAAGAGGGTGAGAGAGGGAATGACAGCGAGAGAGAAAATGAGAGAAGGTGAAATCTATTAGTGTGACAGGCCTCCCATAAAGTCGGAGACCTCTGGGGACACACTCCAAGTGCTTATTGCAAAAAATAAGAGAGAGAGAGGGAGAGTGGGAAAGAAGACGCGCATAAGACGAGGCAAGAGACTAAAATAAAAGGAAGTAAAAGAAGCTACAACGACAGAAAGAAAATAAATATGTGCATGTGCAGAAATGGCTGAAACTGAGTGAAGGAATCCATGACATGATGTTTATGATGTACAGCCTGGATGATAAACAGCCTGGATGGAAACATTAATTCACTGTGTGTTAATGCATGTGCATGGAGATTGATATGCTTGCATGTATATATGCATGTGCATTTATGTATTTCTTTACACGCCCCCCCCCCCCTCTTTTGAGCGCTACCAGGATGAGTGTGTTCCATATGTATGTCAGCTCAGATCACTCAGTGAAACGAGGGGGGAAGGGGAGCGTGTGGAGACTCCCATTCACAGTCTATGGGTGACTGAGCATCTCAGACCTGAGGTGAGAAAAAAAAGAGTTGCACTGTTTTTGGGAGGAGTTGATAGATGAGAGTTGAGAAAGGTATTCTGTGGGGATGGAGGGATGGATGAAAATAATATTCTTTTAGTGATTTCAACTCCTCGGGAGAATTATTGCTTTACTGCTAACATTCGTCCCTCCCCTCCCTTACTTTAGTTATTTCTTCTTTTTTTTTCTCCCCTCCTCACTTTATTTCTGCCTCACTATATTTCTCTCTCTCCTATAGCTGTCAGTCTCCCTCCACACTGCCCCACCCATGTGTACTTTGACACCCAACTCCTGCTCAGCGAGGCAGAGGGCCGGCCCCAGCCTTCAGTGTCCTAGACCTCAGTCATGTGACGCTGACCTGCTATGTTTTACAAGGCTGCAGTGCAGCGAGGGGGCCTCTGAGGAAAAGGGCTGCGTTCACCAGCGGCAGGAAACAAAGCACAGCTTGGAGGGGAGTGGAGTGTGTGTGTGTGTGTGTGTGTGGGGGGGGGGGGGGGGGGTGTCAGGAAGCAGTATTTCAAGAGATGGAACTCCACTATAAAAAGTTTGACATCTAGAAGCACAGGGTTTTCATGCCAGGCCGCGTTCAGACGTGCTGCGTTGTTGTCTGCCTGAGATGGAAAGTCTTTGATCAAAGCAAGTTGGATTTTTTCCACCTGGCTGACGTTAGATTTTTCAACTCTTATTGACATGCTTAGATGAACTCTGGCCTTAATCTCCTCTCTCCTTCTCTCTCTCCCTCCCTCTTCATCTCCCTTCCTCTCTCCCCTGTCCGGCATTAAATCTCACGCATCTGAGCCTCATCTCCCTTCCTCTCCAACTCTAGTTTATTCCCAAATGAGTTGACCTTCGCTGTTGCAAAGCTCTGTCCCTTTTGCTCTGCAGACGTAATCTATGGCTGTGGAGGCAGACGTATATCCTGTTGCCCTCACACGCACAAGTACACATATGCCTCAACATGCACGCGAAAGAGACTTCGTATAGCAAAGTAAAGTGCATGAAGGATGACCACAGATACTTCCAGGCAAGTGTGGACACACACAAATACATGCACTCTCGCTCTCACACACACATCTGTGTCATTCCTGGGAGATTTTAGCCCATTAAATGAGAGCAGCCCAGTCCAGTCTCTCAGATCGCTGCCGTTCCCCCCTCTTTGTTCCCCAAATCAGGAACAGCTGTGCTCCTCCACAGTTGTAAGTCACTCACTCAGTGGAAATTTAAAAGCCATTAACTGAGCCCCTCATAGCTACCCCACCCCTTTTTGTGTGTAGGAGAGTGTGTGTGTCTCTGTGTCTGCCTCGCTTATCTGCGTCTGCACACAGGCACAGTATGCACACTTGTGTGTACATGTTGAAAGCCAAAATACCCCCTCGGCCCTGCGCGGGACATTTGAGACAGCGTCTCTTAAAGCCGCCTCTCTTGTTGAATCACAGTTTTCAAGTAAAACATTTGGAGCAAAGCGTGGACTCATCTGTTTCTGGTGCACTGCATGGTTGTGCCACGATCTGCCTCCTACACCTTGAAGACTTTGCTGTGTTCCAGTCGTGAGTAGCTGGGGGGGGGGGGGTCACATGAGGTCATGTTGTCTTTGAGCGTGGAACAACAAAAACAAGGCCCCGCTGAAATAGCTCGCTGCTTGTCCACTTTCTTGGCTTAGCCAGCGAATTACTGTGCCAGGAAAAAACAACAAGCCCGGAGCCTTTCATAAGGCGAGTTCTTCGAGCTCACTATATAGTCGCAGGCACAGCTGCATGCACGAACACACACAGCAAGCAGATGTTCATGGAGACGGAGACAGAAAGATAGATAGACAAGGAGAGGAGGTGATATAGGAAAAGGGAGCAGGACCATGACATGAAGAGTGGACACTTGGATGCCAAAAGTCAAATCTATGGTTCTTTCCGCTGTTTTTCTTTTGTCTCCTCCTCCACCTTCCCTCCCTCCTCTATCTCCTGTGGAGATCTCTCATTTCCTGCAGGCCCAATGTTGATTTCATACTGGAGCTCAGGGCTTAGAGTGGGAGTCTGTGAGATGGGTAAAGGGGGGAACATGGGGGGAGGGGCGGAGTGTGGGGGTATTTGAGTTCAGGCCAAAAACAACCTTCACCTCCACTTCTCTCAATTACTCTGTGCTGATTTTAAAAATGTAAGCATGCTAGCAGAGGTGTTTTTTTTAGTCAACCTACAATCACACACACACCTCAGCAGCTGGGACGCTCCAGTACAACTACAGTGTCATATCAGAGTTATGGTATCTTGCTCAAGAGCACCTCAGCAATAGTTTCCAAAGAGGAGAACGCAGTTCATCCACTCTCCCTGTGGAGGAAGGCTTGTCCTTGAAAGTATGTAGTTGAAAGTATGTAGTTGAAAGTATGTAGTTGACATACAAGTATGACAATGGCTATTAGCTTTTTTCATTCCTTCATTTGTTGTGAAGTCAAATCAGTTTTGTTGCTACAATGAAAAAGATGAACCAACTACACATAGCATTGTAGCATTTCATGACTTTTAGCACAAATAACTATTGGACGGCAGACGTGATTCATTCAGTAATGTGTTAAATATTGTACAATGACCTTCATCTTAAAGTCGAACTGAAATTAAAATGTTTTTTTTGCTAAGAAATCAGTATATATATCCTTGGTTAAAGTTGTAACTACCAAAAAGAACAAACTTAAGGTTGATTTGTTTTTCTGCTGTGAAAGCCTCATCTACATTTGTGTTTTCCAGGGTGCATAGATCTTTTTGTTACTTACTGACTGAGAAGGTACAAAAAAATAGTTTGAAAAATGGGAACGAGTTCTAATATTTAGTTAATTACCTTCCACTCGGAAAGCGGAAGCTAGTTAATCTAGCTTGCTATAGCTTCCACTTTCCAAGTTTAATACAAACAGGATGATAGGTCCTCCTAAATGTTCGTAAAGTTATATCTATTGGGAATCAGCGCTAACATTTACAAGCTAGGCTAACTAGCTTCCACTTTTCGTGTGGAAGCTAGCTAACGTAGCTTGGTAGCTTCGGCTTTCCGAGCGAAATACAAACTTCACAGCATCATGGGTCCTGTTGAATGTTGAATGTTGTAAAGGCGACAGATGTCTTTTAAAATCGATACATATCCAACACAATGTGGTTTCAGTTCGACATCCAGAACAAAATGATTGGCAAAGAGAATACAATAAGTTTCATTCACTAAAGTAGTGTGCAAATATGATTCGGTTTTAATCCAAAAGTCCTCAAATAGAATACAAACTTCCAGTCACTGTGACCTTTTTAAAATCCAAGACCTTTGTGGGCACAGATGACACATAGCCTAAAGGAGGAAATAGTCTAGGTGAGGTTTCAGAGTGCCAGTTTCTATATGGTGTCACTTTGACCTTTTCTTGTTGAGACAGATCAATTTGTCAGCATACAAAACTAGAATGAGTCACCTCAGTTTTGTTAAGTTGCATAAAATATAACCGGTTTCTACATTTGATTTGTACCTGTATTCTACTTTTCAGCGTGTGTTTATTATGTTCATCACCAGCGGTAACCAAGGAAGGAGAAAACGGCCGAAAAACAGAAGTTTGACTGTTGTGTCTTGCTGGCACAGACGGCAATAATACGCACATAGACTCACATGCACGGCAGATTGTAACAGATAACTGTGGCTCACGGCCAATTTTTGCTCTTCACTTCCTTTCTCTTATTGTTAGCATAGATGAGGCCTTCTAGACATGAACAGCTGCGTCCCTCAGCTTTCACTTCCCCTTCTATGAAACCACACATGTATCTGTTACCACAACAAGTTCCCCAAACGTGGCCTCTGATGCCCTCTGTACCTCCCCCGTGCCAGCACATGTGCCTGCAGGCATGCTTACATATATATATAGAAACCTGCTGCCACCGAGCCTCGTTTGAGGCAGTGCAGTAAGCTAGTTTGTTGGTGAGGCTGTCCCTTGAGTCCATTGTTGTAAACTAATGATATTAGATGACCTGTGGGCAGACATGCAGCGGCGAGAGGGTTCGTAAAAGCAGATTTTTGAAGGTGCAAATTTGTTTTTGAGCATAGAAGGGCGGTGTCAGGAACTATGACTTCCTGTGTGCAATGTCAGATTTGTCACCTTGGCATGCAGAGATGCACTCCCCTAGCTAACCTCAACACACACACCTAATTTGGCACACTATTGGTGGCACCCAAAAAACACAGACACAGCGCGCCAAACAGAGGGGCATTGCGTGACTGAGGCTTCACAACTCTCTTTCTCTCTTTCACTCAACGAAAGCATGAAAAAAATCCCTCACCCACAGTAATGTGAGAGATGTGTGTGTATGTGTGTGGGAGAGATGTGTCTGTGAGTGACAGTGTGTGTGTGACAGTGTGTGTGTGACAGTGTGTGCGCATGCTTTCAATGTTCGTGTTGGGCACAGACTGACTATGCCCTTGTTTGGCCTCTGTCTTTGTAATTTACTCACTACACACACACACACACGCACACACACACACACGCAGAAATAGAGTAAACCCTCTCACACACTGGCTCCAGGTTTTTTTTAGCATATAGAGATTCAATCAAACTTAGATCAACACCTCTCGGGCTCTTGCGGTTTCTTTGTCTGCGACTTCACAGCTCTGCTTACATGCAGTCCAGATATGCTCCTACATATTCACACTGTACCCACAACGTCTCTTAGAGAATTTGTGAATGTGTTGACACTAGCTTAGCCTTCTCATCGTGTCTCATTGTTACCTCCGCCGAGGAGGAAGTTGTTTTTCGGTTCGGTTGGTTTGTTTGTCAGCAGGATTATGGAATACCTACTGGCCCGGTTTTTTTTTTTTTTGTTCAATTTGGTGGAAGGGTGTAGCGTGAGCCACGGAAGAACCCATTCAATTTTGGAGTGGAGCCGTATCACGGGGCGGATACACAATACATTTTGTCAAAATTGCGAGATAGGGCCGCGGAGGTCTGCGCTCTCCGAGAGCCCTTCTAGTTTCCGAAAAGCTGCAGACTGCCGGTGGTGAACAATGTCTCATGGGTGATCTCATTACCTTTACTAGCACCCCTGTCGTGGAGAGGGTTTATGGATGATTAGGAAACGAAAACAATATCCATTGCAAACGAAGGTGTTCTCTTAAACCCGTGCGTGCAGCTGGCTGCTAAAATACTCCCGTCCTCATGATCCATTGCACCGCTGCCCACAGGCAGAGAAGCTCAGTCTTGTGATGGGGAGGCAGTGGCCAGGTGGCTAATTGAGCTGTTCCCAGGGCAGCCTGTGACAGCGTGCCACCCTGTGCCAAGGTGTTGGGGTTTCCCAGGGCTCAGTAATAGATGATTTTAGCCGCCGTAAAGTGTGTCCAATTGCCCTGCCCTGCTGGCACAGAGTGGGCACACAGTACAGGACAGACCGGTCACAGTATCCCAGTGGAAAGATGAGCCTCTCGATAGTGTGGATTCAAACCACCGTTTGGATTTGTGAATTCTGTGTTTGGTTAAATATAACGAGATAGAGAAAACTATGCATTTGGACAATTTAGTCTCACGAAAATGCAGAGAAAAGACGCTGTTTGGTCGTAGCGATACTGTGCTCCAACGCAACCCTTTCTCAATCAGCTGTGATGGCTACAGTGTGAGTGAAGGTCTGATCTCGTGCTGTGTGTAAAGGTTGCTTGCATAGATCAAGGAGATGAAAGTCTGCTGCACTTTCTGCAAAGCCCGAAGTGCCTGCCAGAACGTACATTTCCTGGGCAACACAAGCTTTTTCTCGAGCTTGCTGAATATTCACACACACCATATACAGTGCATACAACATAGTCACGCTTTTATTGTTTTTTCCTTTCATTGTCAAAAACTGACAGTTGTCTCACGGTTGTAAGGCTACATGTCCACAGCGATTTAGCTAAATTTGAAATTTCCATTTACATGTCAGACAGGGTTAGTACACATTATCAGAGGTATACGATTGTTTTCCCAAGGTTTTTCTTTCCACACTGAAACCCCATAAACAATGGAATTATAATAAACTCTCTTCCTCTTCCTCCTCGTTCGGTGCATATTTGCCATCGTTTAAAAGGAGTGTAGTTGGATAGATGGCAACAATGGTCTGTCAGTCCACCACTTTGGTCCAGACTGAAATATCTCAACAAACTCTTAGATAGATTTCCACGACATTTATATTGAATCCTAATGACTTTTCCTCTAGCGTCACCGTGACGATGCCATTTATGGCATGGTTTTGAGGGTCTCGACAGGATGGGTTGCCATGATTGCCAGTGTTACAGATATCCATGTTCCCATCAGATTGAGTTGTAAAGGCTTTGATGCTTGTCTAGTGTCGGCATCAGGGGTCATTACTGCTACTTTAACCGAAGCTAATGGTATTTATGGAGATCTGTATTGAGAGCCTCAATCAAACAACTATTATATACTCGTTTAGTTGTCTGGCAGCATGTACATAAAAACACATGGATTGTGTGATCTGCTGTACTGAAATGCATAGTGTTTGAGGAAAAATGGACTAGGCCAGTCGTATTTGTTCCACAGAAATCCATCACCATGTCTTTGAAGGCTGGTCGTCTTGCGTGAGTATTTTCAAAAAGAATTTGTGTCTTTGAATTGTCCCTTTTGTGGTGGTGGTGGTATCAAAGGCCTACTTGTTGAGCAGGGAAGCCTCAAGCAGGGAGGAAAATAAGATGACTTTTTATTTATTTTCATGGATTTGTGGAGACATAGTCTTAATACACTCGTGCTTTCCCTGAATTCTTCTAGCATTTCATTAAAAAGTGGAACATAATCCCTAGAAGCAGCATCTAAAATGATGCAAGTACAAACATTCATTGTACAACAGTCATTTCCTGCGTAGTTTCTGTGTGTGCATGTGTTTTTGTTAAAGGTTATTTTTATTTTTTGGGGAGTGATGGGATGGGGGGTAAAGCTGGAGGGAGATTCGCCGGCTGTGAGGGATCAGTTTCAGAACTGTAAACATGGCGGGGACAACCCCCGCCCCCCACTCCCCAACCGTAAAGTGCCTTTTTTGAAATGGTCGAGCTTATGGGTGTGCCCCCCACACCCTCCCCTAACATCTCAGCCCCCCCTCCACCCCAACCCCCTTTTCCTCTTCGTGTTTCCTGTTGAGCTGGCTAGACTCCTTTGACAGATTTACAACTCTGGGGTCAAAGTTTTCCTACAGCAGCAGATAAATCTTACAGCGCACCCCCCCCCCCCCCCCCCCCCCCTCCTCCTCCACCTGATAAAAAGACACACACTCTGAACAGCCGCCCTGCGCTGCCCCCACCGCCAACACACCAGCCCCCACATCCTTTCATGTGTTATGTGCCCTTTTTTTTTTCTTCTGTGCACCTATGTGTGTGAACATGTGTATGAGAACGCCTGCAAATGCCTTCGTGCATGTGCGTGTGCACGAGTGTGTGTTCGCAGAAGGGCAAGTGCCTTGCAGTTTTGTGGTTCAGAAAAAGAATGCAGAACATTGTTCTTAAACCATAAAGGCTGTCATGTTCCAATTTTTTTTCGGAGAGGGCGGGAGGTCTGCTGTTTTTTTTTGCCCTCGGCTCCTCCTTCTTTCCCCTCCATCTGATTTTTATGTTTTGGTCCCAGTGTGATACTCACTCAGCTTTCGCCTCCTATCCTCCCCCAGATAGATAAGAGGAGCAGGAGTATGCTTCATTCCACCAGCATGCGATCATTTGCCCCCCCCCCCCCCTCTCTTTCTCTCTTACACACACTCTATCCCCGCTCTCTCATCCCACCCGCTGTAATATCCATTTCTCTTTTATCGCCATGTCTGTGACAAACATCTTCAGCTCTACCTGGGCAGACTGTGGAGAAACTGTGGGGAGAAGTATTGAAGGATATTCTCAAAACACACACAGGTCTTGGGGCCATGTCTCTCCCGCTCTCTCTTTCTCCCTTGCTCTGTTTATCTGCTCTGATCTCTGTTCCAGGGTGGGAGGCAAAATGCTCAGTATTCACAAGCTGCTGCCAAAGCACATAAAACTTCTTTTTTTTTTTTTTTTCTTCAGTTATTCTAATAAAATCTTTCTACTCCTAATGTTTGTCTTATGGCATGTTGCAGATGTCTAACCACCCCACTCTGATTCATCCCTTCTTCTGAGAAGGAGCGGATCGGAAATGATTTGGAGTGGCGACAGATCCATAGAGGAGCCATTGCTTTGTGATGAATGAATAAAGGGAGGATATTTACTTTTTTCAGAGTGAACGGCCTCGTGTATAGAGTCTAGGACTGCACAAAAGCATATAAAACTGTAGATGTAAAATAACACGCCGGATGTACAGCGTATGTTTTCTGTCCGTGCTCCTCAACCTTGTAAATCACCAATCATATCCCTCTGACTTTAACGCCACGGTAATATTATATTCATTACAGCGGGCAACAACAAACATTCCCCAATATACAAACACATTCTTCCCATGGTGTCGGATCAATAGACATGATTGATTTGATGGCATGCTGGCAGCCACAGTCCTGATCAATGTTAGCTTGGCTGATGGCCGCAGACCGTAAATCACTGTCATTCAAAAATGCGCGTCGAATAAGTGTGAGTGAGTCCTCTATCACTGCCATCACGTTCGATGGATAGTAGTTCGTTTTTTTATTGCATCACATTATATTAACTTCCGTTCTGTTCAGCAAATGTTGCTGTTGAAAGCGAAGCTTATAGCCTGATTGCAGTCAGGTGAAAACTGTTTTTTTTTAAGCGGTGGTGTACGCAGGCTGTCTGAAGGTCAGGGGGTGAAAAAAAAATCAAAAGGCCACCAGCCACATGCGGCGGCACACCAGCGCGCAGGAAGTTTTCTCGCGTGTAGGGCAGCCTATCTCGCACCGCATCATGTTTTCTACACTGGGAGGGCACTCAGGAGGACATTTTATCATGTTTTATCCGCCACAGGTGCATCCAAGAGGGCACTTTTGCAGCTTTATTTTCAAACATAGGGGCACCAACGGGGTGGTTGAGCGTCTGGAATCAAACCGGGTACGTTGCAGCTAACAGCGCACCCCGTGTTCTGACTCCTGTTAACGGATCACTATCTCCTATATGGTTAAGATATACCCTCTAATCTTTGTGTTTATGAAACTCTTTCAAAAAGCAGTAGACTCAGAATGATCAAGCTGATACACGTTTCCTTCCTGAAAAGTCATCAATTTAGAGATATAAAGTTTCCACCAGACTTCGATTGAACAAACTATTATTAAGAAAGGCTGATGACGTTGGAACTGATAATCTAAAACACACACACACACACACACACGCACAAGCACACGCTATCAGATTTGCAGGGAAGCGCATCAAGTATTACAAAACATCACATGCCTTGTGAAACACTCCACGCTCTGCAGCGCACACTTTGTCAAGCGGTGACCTTGAATGCTTAAGAGGCCCCTTGGTGGAGGTTTCTCCCGCAGTGCTCTTCACACGTCAGTGCCGTGGGAATGACTGATATGATGGCAAGTGAGGAAGAGAAGAGAGAGCCTCGCCGCCGATTGGGAGAGGATAAAACAGAAAAAGGAGGTAAAGAGAGGGGGCGGGGGAGGGGGGGGGGGGTTGCAGTGGTACCATCTGACTCTCTCCAGGGAAATCTTATCAGAGTGTAGTCGGGGGAGGTGGCTTTCCACTGGAGCGAAAGATTGGGATGAACATGTTGGAAGTAGGAGGGCTTTAGGGGATTGACAAATGAACAAACCTGTTGTCCTCTCCGCCACTCGATCTCTCGCCCTCCTCTGTCCCATCATCCTCTTTCGCCAACTGGACATGCTCTATATATATCTGGCCGTCCCCACGTAACCTCGCCGGACTTTCTATGGTCAACTTGTCTTTTCACAAGACCTGTTATTGGATTACAGTTCGCTCCAAAGACTCTCTTTCTTTCTCTCACGTTCTGCCCTTCCTCTCTCTATTACCGGCCTGCGCTATTCATTTATCTTTCCCTCCAAACCACTCTTCCACACTTCCTTTCCATCCCCTTTTGTTCTAAGAGCCTCTGTATTTGTTCTTGTCCTGCCTGCATGAGGTAATACTTCAAAAATAATAATAATGAGATGAGTAGATGGAGGGGTGGTAGGTCAGTAGATGAGGGAGAAAAAAAACAAACAACTAATGATACGAATACTGCTGCCTCCACAGGCTCACCTCCTTCCTCCAGAAATACAGAGGCTGGCTGTTCAATGAGAGATCCGGTGACCTTTGAGAGCGAACTTTGATGTTAACTTTGCATGATTTGTTTGGTGGCTCCGCTGTGGTGGTGACGAAAGAGATAATAGAAAAGAGAGAGAGAGAGAGAGAGAGAGAGAGAGAGAGAGAGCGAGAGAGAGAGAGAGAGACGGAGAGCGTGCACTGTATTCCTGAAACTAGGCCAGTCACTGTCTAGAAATGTGGACTCATGTTCCCGTTTCCAAGCCTTCCCCGGAGGAGCTAGCCTGCCTGCCGCCTGACTGCCTGCCCGGCCAGTTCACTGTCCGCTTTGCTGCCTTCACTGTCCTCGTCTGTTATCCGCTCCCTGCTCTTCTCTGGTATGACATTACGTGGTGCTGAAACAATCACTTGATAGCATTTTTAATCAATAAGAAATTTGATAATCGATTAACCTTTTGAAGGATATCGCTGCAGAATAATTATTAAAAGCACACGAGTCACGGCGTTGCACTGGGTGACATGTTGTGGCAAAGGACTGTAGTTTATTTTGGTCCAGTCCCACACCTACCGTCCTGCTGCCATAAATACTAACGCACAACATGTGTGTTTATCTACTTTTAAAAATAGTCCCCCAAAATGTTTTACTTTTTTAAAACTTTTTAAGGAGCATTTTCTAAAAGCTACAGTGCCCAGCTATTTTAGGGAAATTACTGAGCATTTCATAAAAACACAAAGCATGCGGTAGTCTCGTCCTTTAAGTAACGAAAACACCAAATATTTGCTGAATATTTCTGAAACCTGTTTATGGCTTTAGCTTTATATCAATAACTCAATATGTTTGGTTTTTTTTGACAACAGAAGCAATTTCATGAAGTCCACCAGGGAACTTGTGAAGGACACATTACTTTCTGACACTTTATAGACTCAAATAAGAAAAGTCTGTTGGGTTGCATGGAATTGTGAAGTTTCATTTCACCCATAATAAGACAATGACACACATGACCCGTGAAGTGTTCCGGGTAAACGACAGGAACAGGAAAGTGTGTTGCATTGCAGTGAGTTGCGTTGCATTGTGTGGAGTTGAGTTGCATATTTCACTTGTGTTTCATTCTGTAACGCTTCTGCTGTTTTTCCTCGGTCCAGCTCTGGGGTCAGATACAACAACAGCCTTACAAAAACAGAACAAACGGTTACCTGCACTCAAATCCAGCTTCAGTGCGTCTTGCCTACCTGCTTCTAGAGGGAGCAGACACAATAAGAAGTGACACATGTACAGTTTAATATAAGGTAATCCAATGCAAAGTCTTTGTCTGACAATAAAACATTCATTTTGCCAGTCAGATGAGACAAAAGTGAACAAATATTACATGAAATCTTTGGGACCTTTGGGTGGTGGCCTCTTTCATGACCCCCAGCTGCTGCCGCCAAGCCGCTCATCTGTTTGTGTAGAGTAAAGTTAGCTTGCAGAGGGACCCGGGAGCCGAGTGGAAGGAGGGGCCGGGCACAAACACAAAAGCCTTGTGTCGACATCTGCCAGCCTACCTCTGCCTTCACTCAGCCGGGCACTGCCAGGCCATTAGCATCACGTAGCTCCCTGGCGCTAATCCAACCAGGACAATGCGACCTTAATCTGTGCCCGTCACTGAGTTCCCAGCACATCTGTCCGGAAGCAACAGTCACGCCTGCCTCTGCGGCTCCTGCGTGCCCCGTGGTGGGTGTGATAATCCCAGGCTCCTCCTAACATCACTATAGGTTAGCCCTTATTAAACTACCCTCCCTAATCAGCTCTGGCCTAATTAGTGGCTCAGACTTGTTGTGGATTAACATGGACACACAACAGCGTTCCACCCTTATGATTCTTTCTCCTTTTACCCATCTCCTCTTAACTATGCTTGAAAAAAGGGGGGATTTTAAGAGCCAAAGATTGGCTCCAAGTTAGATAGAGACCCTTTGTATAAGACCCCGTAAACTGCACCTCTGGTTTATTTTCCCACCAACGTATTAAACCCTTTCCATCATTCACTTAACCATAATGCTGGTAACCTCACTGGGTAAACCACTTTCAAGTACTGTTATTCTAGCAATCAAAGTATTAGGAAATGAACTGTCCACACAGTGTTCTTCATTTAGATTATCGCACAACCGCAGCCACAGCGATGTGCTGCCACGTACTTCATATAGGACTGTTTGCGTGATAACATTGTGATCTGAAGTACCTACAATACCTGCAGTACTTTGTATAAATATGTAGCATATGTGTGTCTTTTTTATTTTCTAAAAATCATTAAAAAAAAAAAAAAAAAAAGGCGTTAAAAGATCATCTATGTACCGGATACTGAAAAAGTGTATAAGTAGACAATGTTTTTGTGAATTAACTCATGGACATGCAAAAAAATAACTCCCGAAACGGGCACCGTGTGCTGAACAACAAAACATGTTTTTTTTTACTTGCTGTTCTATTAAGCCAGAGACAACGACTATGCAAGATTACCACCGCACTGCTGCCATCCCTTCTGTTTTCTTTTTGGGGTTATTTTTCCCTTGCAGAGAGATCAAGGGAAAGAGTTTTCCTTCTCCGCCTCATTTGGATCAGATCAGCAGCAGGTTGCTCGTGGATCACGGGGAGACATTGGAGGATTATGGTCAGTCCTCGCTGCCTGCCCCTGTCAGTCTCCGTGCGGCTACTTGTAGCCCTGGGAAAAGCAGCAAGAGTCACAGACGAGCAACATCTGATCCCGACTGATCATTATATGTGGGTATCATTTCCCATTTGTGTGCCTCAATGCGATGACTCATAGTGACAGTGAGTCAGAGTGCCCTATTAGAGACCGAAACCGGTGACTGAAATGTCTACATGTATTAAAACAATTTTCTAGTCACTTCACAGCTTCATCATTAATGATCAGTCGTATAGAGTGTTTTCTTTTTAGAAGATTTCTGCGTTTGAGGGCGTCCACATAAAGTACGTGAGCTGATAAAATCTACTCCAACACTCCTTTGATCTAAAAACACTAACTTACAAAGTTTTCATAATACAGACAGAGTTTTTAAGTTTTGCTCATCGCTAGGAGAGTCCTGCCATATTCAGATATTGCATTAGTTTATTAAATTGGGTACATTTTTTTTGAACTTGTCCTTAAAAGTAAGCGGAAGTATTTTACCACTTAACCTGTGTGTGACTGCTCGAGCAGAGCGTCATCATGGGCACATTGGTGCAATGATGACTTTACACAGGAAACTCAAAAGACAGAGCAGAGGATTCGGGCGGTGATAAAAGTCGAAACCTCAAACTTCCGTCGCCAAGCTCATGTTGTTTTTCTCTTTCACAAAGAGAGACGTACTTGTTGCCCAGATGGTGGCCGTTGCTTTTTAAACTGGAACTCCTTATGTGACCCAGTGCAAAAAAAAAAAAAAAAAAAAAAAAGAAAGAAAAAATCCCCTTTATTTATTCTCCAGCAGAGTTTACTTTATGCTCGCCCCCCTCTGAGACAGTCTCCTGCTCAGCCTTGCATTATGCCCCTAAATTCCCTCATCACTTCCAGGTTTTCCACTGTTGTTTCCCCTGTTTTTGTCACAGCATGACATAGTAATCAATAAGCAATTAAAAAAGGCAACATGGCACAGGTCATTGCTTACTTAGCTTTTGCAGGGATATGATGCAGGCCTGGATGAGACCGCTGGTGTGAGTTTGGGGCTTCACAGTCACATAGTCTGACACACGGCAACCATAGAAAATAAAAACACAGCTCAGCGATTACTGACGTACAAGCAAATGGCATTTTTAAAAGCTGCAAAACTGCACATATGGGAGTGCTTTTTTTTTTTTTTAATTGACATTGCTGTGGTATTTGCCATTTTCCTGACATTTGAAGAAGTTGACTATGCAAGTTTCACGAATAACATTTAAAGCTCCGGCTTACGATCAGTCTTCTTGGAGGAGGAGGAAAACGAGCCAGCTCAAGGTCAGATGATACTCGACAGTAATCTTAACCAGGAAGAGATGTTGAAACCACCCATCCTGTGCGAAGGAATAGCTGCTGCTGGTTTACGAGGAATTCACACGCATTGGCTGCACCATGCAGTCACACTATTCACCAGCCTCTGATATTTCACTGTCACGCTGAAGGCCTTTACGGCATCATGTAACAGAATCGCTCTGCGTCGCCTGACATGACCACTCATCCTCAATTACAGCCGTGTTTACTGTTACTGTAACATACACACATATCCCACAAGCACATGAAGTATGTTTAGACTGTGCTGTCTGCGGGGAGTAAGATGTGTTTATAGAGTGAGTGTTTTTTCCTCTACCTGTATGTGTGTGTGTGTGTGTGTGTGTGTGTGTGGCATGGTATGTTTTGCATTAATGCAAGGGATGAAAAAAGAGAGGAAAAAAAAAAAATAAATCACCTCTGTTGAAGTCCAAAAACTTCTCCCCTTTTCGTCTCCTCTCCTCCTTTCTCTTAACACTCTTCGCTTTTTACAGGCTGCCATTTCCACTAAATTAGTGCCCAGGGTTTTAATTGCAGTTTATGAAGCTCATTTATTGGCGCGGGAGTCTGTGTTTGTGTGATCTGGCATCCAGCGAGGCAGGCCAGTCCTCTCCAAGCCTCCCTGCGGTTTATGCATTTCTTTTTTTCCCCCCTCTGTTGTTTTTTTTTCTCTCCCCCCTTCTTTTCTTTTTAACACCAGAATGTTGCTGGGCTCAACCGTACATGCTGCTGTTTTTATAGAGAATTAGCACTTCTCTACCCAGCGCTGGCTGTGTGGCTCCACACTGGAAGTGTTGCCTTTAAATCAGCCCTCCTCTTTAAAACCGCCCAGGCACGTGCCAAGAACCACACATTTAGCATACGGAAGCTAGCATTTTTTATGACATTTATCAAAGCCTTGAGAGCATTAAGTAACATCACGATACCGAATCATTCTACGCGATACATGCGGTTTGTCTTTGATTGCTATACATGCTGTAGGTTAAAGTTCGGACATTGTTTTCGTGACACATGACGATCTCAGTTTCTCTAAATATCTCTTTCACTTCCCCTCTTTCTCTCTTCCTCCACATCATCCCCTCTGTGGCATCCCAGTGACACCCTGGAGGCTAATTAAGCCTTAATTACATTTGTTGGAATTGATTTGTGATTTAGTCTTTCCTCTGTTGTTCCAGCTCATTGGCCCCCATAGAAATGTCATTAATGCGCCATTATTTTCACGGGCGGTCTAATTAAAGGGACATACTCTCTGGGTTTCCTCTGATGAGATGCGGGGAAGGGGAACATGTTGGCGACTGGCACCCCGATGATCCAAAATGGAAGACGCGGCGGGAGGAAGGGGGGTGTAACATAACCTTATGTGTGGGTATAAAGGCGCTGTGCAGTATGGAGGTTGCCAGGTGGTTGGTTTGGGAAGTGTTCATGTTGCGTGACATGACATCAGCACACGACATGTTCGTTTGGCTTACAAGCTGGAAGATTTCATTTGCTCTGCTAGCTTTGATGGAAAAGTTCTATATTTTGTAAATTATACTCATTTTCATTGTTGCTGAAAGGTAGATGAAAGACCAATGTCCAATGTTTGTACGGTAACTAACTATAGGCAGTTAGCTTAGCTTAGCATAGAGACTGGGAGAAGGGGGAAAGAGCTAGACTAGCTCTCTCCAAAGTTCAGAAATCTTCCCACCAGCAGCCTTAAAGCGCACTTATTAGCATGTTATATCTTGTGTGTTTAAACCATACACAAGTTACGACCAATAGTTGGGTGCAAGGACTTTCTTTTCCGGTTGCCTGGTAACCTCACAGTGATGACAAGTGTATGAATGTGGTAATTAGTGAGATTTAGAGGTGCTGATGGGCATCATTTTGAAGGTTAGCCAGGCTAGCTGTTTCCCCTTGCGTCTTCATGCTAAGCCAAGCTAAACAACTCCCAGCTCTGGCGAATACTTAAAGCACAGACATGAAAGTGGTATAGATCTTCACACGTGACTCTCTGGCAGAGAGCGTATTTCCTAAAATGCTAAACTATTTCTTGAAATGAACTCCTGACCTTAAAATCACAGCGCTTGTGGTCCTTTTTTGGTATCCAGCACTTTGAGTTGAATGCTTTCTCATGCATATTCCACCTCATCAACGTGATAACATGAACAGCGGATATTTGATGGGAAGAGGTGGAAATTAAAAGGTACACAAATGTGACCCTATTGCACATTTAGCCGCCTAATCCCCTCTGGATGTGACCCCGGGCCTAAAAACGGTGTTCTGTCTTAATGGGAGACCTGAGTAACAAAGGATCAGGCTGCTTGCAACACAGCACAGCCGAGGAAGCAAAAGCACGCTTGATTCCCCATCAGAAATAAAAAGCAGAATTTGGAGTTGGCAGTTGTTTGTGCTCCTTTTAAAACGCTGGTCTTTCCTTAGGGAGGCTTGTGGGAGGGAGGCAAAAAAAAAAAAAAAAAAGGGAGAGGGGGTTTTGCGGTGCATTCACATGTGGAAGCTCAAAGCAGTAACAATCTTTCCCAGCCTGCTCTGGCCTCATATGGCCTATGGTATCCTGCTAAGTGCCTTGTAGCACAAGACTTTTGCCTCTATCTCTCTTTCGCTGACTGCTCCTCTACCTTTCTTTGCGTGCTCACCAACTCGTTGCCAGAGTGACTGCCTGCCACTCTCCTCTGCCCTCAATTTTACTGCAATTCTATCAGTTGTCTGCTTTCTGTCTGTTGTGATTGTGTATAATGGGACTCAGTCCAACATGCTGGCTGGGAGGCTGACGGGCGTGTTGGACAACTGCTTCACAGTTGGCTAGGCTGGTGAGAGAGGGGGAAGAATAGAGGGAAGGAGAGGTAGAGAGAGAAAAAAGGCGAAGGGAGGGACAGAGCTGAAGATAGGGAGAGAGTGAGAACCGGGAATGGGGTCACTCGAGTTTGTTGCTCATAGGATATCAAGCGGCTCACTCTCTCCACCCTGTTTGGCTCTTCTGTTACCTCCCTCCCTATCTCATCAAAACCGCCATCTTTGGGAGTGTTACAACAACAATGTCCTTCATAAAACGATCCAGCAACCCTTGTTTTGAGTCCGGGCTTAATCGTAGCATGTAAACAATGATGTTGAAGTTCAAGTGAAGCATTAAGGAAGCTCAAGTCTTGTTTTCTTTTATATGGCACTGGCAAAGCAGCAGACTATATTAAATGCCCGGGGACGTTGCTGTCGAGCTGATACACGAGACATGTTCTGCTTTGTTACAGGTTTAGCCTTTGCAAGGGGAAAAAAAGCCAAGAAAACAGTCTGTTGAGAAATGCAGAGAGACGTTAACCATGCTGGGAGAATGAATTGTCCCCAAAGGTGTTTTCCTTAACTTTGCCAGGTCCCTGCGTTTGCTGAGTCATCTGGAAAAAGCAGTGCTCTCGCATTCTTTATTCTTGGGTAATGCAGCATAAAAGGACTTCCATTTTTAGCTTTACGGCAAATTACATTAAGCCACAGCTCAGTGAGCCCTAATGCTTTGAAAGTAACAAACATCGACGGAGAGGGATAAAAGTTTTTTGATATTGCTCAGACTTTCTCCCGGCGAGGCCTCCTTTATACCTCCTCCCTGCCGCTGAGCGGGAAAAGAATGGGTTAAACCTGTCTGCGGCCCACATCTGGGAATCATTTGAAACATTCCACAAGGCTTACCACATGTTTTCAGATGGACTAAATCCTGCGAAAGGCTCGGCTGTCAGAGGTTTGAAAAATCATCTCTCTTTTTTTTTTTTCGCCAGGAGGGGAAAAAATGAGAAAGAGAAAATTAAACGGTATAATGGGTTTTCTCTCTTGCAGGTGAGATTAGTTACAGGGACGCGGGTGGATCTGCAGGGCTGTCCCCGCGTGTGGCAGCGCCCGTGGTGGTAGCGTTTGCGGAAACGTCTGTGTCCTCTTGCATGTTGGTGGCATGTTATTCGAATGTGAGTGAAAGCTGTTTCTTAACTTGCAGTTCAAAGGAGGTTTTGGGGCTTGGCTAACTGTTTCCATGCGGCTGATACGATCTCATCTGCACTTGGTTTTTCCCCCCGCGCTCATTTCTTCTTTATTCTTCACAACCTAGCGCCATCAAGTGAATCAATAGCTTTTCAGCACGCCTGTCCAGACACACTTACAGACACGGGTGGCACATTCAGCTACTGGCAGGTAGCTGCTTTTGAGCATTCAAGTTGTGTGACCTTGATCTTATTGTGATACATTCAGAAAGGCTCGCTTATAAAGCCCAAGTGTCTATCCTTCAGCTTTACCATAAAGTGCTTTCTGTGGCGGCTGCTTTTACCATTACACTCTACTGTGGATGACAAGCTAATAAAGGGGAGTCACAGAGTGATGAATGGTTAGCTGGTGGGAAATCCAAATAAATATGTGGTTTTAACATGGCAGCAGCCAAAGGACTGTGGATGATGATGGACCAACAAGCCTTGGCACCTTCATGGTTCTCAGATCCCAATGTATACCCAAGAAAGGCTGGTAGACTGCCGACCTTTCTGACGTCAGGTCCCTGGGTTCTCATGTTGCCCCAACGCGTTAGACACCTCACTGTAATTGTCCACTGACATTTGGGGTACTGAAAATGTATGTGTTGGGTGTGGGGGACAGGCAGGGGAGGGGCTTTTTCTCTGTGAAGCAGGACATGACATGTGGTATGTGGCCCCATGCTCTGGGTGAAAGCCTTGATCAGGCTGGCTAATGTTACCACACTTTGGAAATAGCACTGGATTTGTCACAGTGGACAGTAAATAGGCACCCGACGTTTAGAGGCGTATACGCAGCACCTGCTAAGGGGCTCACCAGGAGTCTTGTAAAGTGAAACGTGAGAGAAACACTTCACTACAGTCCTGTGACAATGGCCGTCTACAGGGACTATTTTATGTTATGGTTTTCGGAAGGAATCGCAGGATTAAGGCAGAACATTGGATGTCGTGTCTCTAAAAGCATCTCAGACTCTATGTATTGTCTGTATTAAGGGAGGCAGTTTTTGCAAATATTTTGTTTTGGCGACCTCTAAAAGGAACAGAACATTTTGGGAAATGGGCTTATTCGCTGTCTTGCCAAGAGTTATGTAGATGTCTGTACGATAAATATGAAGCTACAGCCAGCAGCTGGTTAGCTTAGCTTAGCATAAAGACTGGAAACAATAGAGTCAGACCGCCTGTTTCCAATCTTTATGCTAAGCTGAGCAGCTGTACTTTCATATTTAGGCCTACCGTACAGAAATGAGAGTGGTATGTATCTTTTTATCTAACTCTCGGCAGTAAGACGAATGGACACATTTCCCAAAATGTCTAAATATTCCCTTTAAAACAAAGCAATGTCTACATGTGAACATCAGGATTTTATTTCCCTGACTTTATTTGGAAAGGTTCCTGAAGACTAAATTTTAAAAGGTAAAATGATCTAACTAACCATGACAAAAGAAGCTCGAGGACAGTGTGGAAACATAAGCAGGATTTATTGTCGTCTGTACAGTTTGGTTTGTTTTCCTATTCATTTAATAAACTTGGCATCGTCTGAACCATTGGGGGATTCTGACCCTCATCTTGGGAACCACTGAAGTAATGAATCTAGCTACGCCAATTTAAAAAGAAACATCACTCGTCAGTGAGTGTTCTCTTTACCAAAAGCATAGGCAGACATTCTGGATGCATACTGTACGTAATCCTCCATGTCAATGTCAGGCTCCTTCAAAGATTTGAAAATGGAGAAGGCAGCATTAGAAATCTTGGATCTTCGAAGCATGTCCAAATTCATATTTTCTGTCTCTGTACAGTAGCCCGACACAAAACGAATGCCTTCCAAGCCAGTGTGTCCCGCCTGACATTCTGACTGCATGCAGGGAGTCTATGTAAAGCATGAAATGGAACATGCATCACATGGCTTTTTACTATGCTTGACATGTCCTCATTGCTGTACAGTACATGCAGAAACGCAGTCTATATCGGTATCTCGGAGTAGCGGGGAGCTTCACTAGGCCGGTAAGCCATTAAGATTCAACTCCAGTAACTTCCAGTGTAAACCTGGCTACAAGTGGAGGATGCAGCTGGGCGAAGGAGACCCCAGAGGCCCTACTCGCCAACCTAAAGATATGTAGAGGAAACACAACGCTACAAAATACAAATCCCCATGCTGCAGTTTAGTACACAGGGGCGATCCCATCCAGTGTACACAAACACATGCCTCACACACACATGCCGGACAGCAGCTCCACCTGTCAGGTGGCAGTGAAATAAGACAGTTCCATCTCTGCAGCAATTCTGTTATGACAGCAGCTACTTCCACCAGTACATACTTTTAGCATTTGACAACTCCCTCAGTCCATGGTTACTCGCATGCCTGTGTGTCCCATGTCACAGCCAAACCCCCCAGCACCGCATTCCTCACTTGTGTGGTGATGTGTGACAACTGACACAGCTTAGTGCCACTCACAGCTTTTGTATAAGAAAGCCTTAAAGGCAACAGGGGAAACAAGGACGATACTGTCGCTCGCACTCTCTCTGTAGCGGTGTCAGCGCTCCCAGGAAAAGATGAAAAGCAACTGAGAAGGTAAACGTGGAGGCAAAGTATGTCACTGGCTGTCTTGTGGCCTTTTGTCCAATCATATGGGACAATTGGTGTCACATCTTACCACCTGCCAAAGAACTTTGCTTTCTGGGGCGGAAAAGCATTGAGTGTTGCAGTGATATCTGAGAGACAGGAGCGCAGGTCCTCTGAGCTTTACCTCGCCGCTCAACTCAACAAACGCAGGTGCACGCACTTATTTGCACCTACTACTGTATCTACACCTGTGTGCACACACACTTGAGTATAAATGGAATGGGCTGAGAATAAGTTATTTGACTTATTGATCAAACTATTGTTGATACTTTTGATTAAGCAGTTATTTGCATAGTCAATAAACTGCGACATATCACACATCACCGGAGTTACTACTATTTGTCTTATCAGTGCTGAAAAATCTAAAGGTTTTTGAATTTACGATAGAAATAGAAATGAGATTTCTTCACATTTTGTTTAAGCTCTAAATGATTCATTAACAAAACTGCTTCCAATTAATTTACATTTGATCAACGAGCAAATAAACTGTTATATATGTATGCACACAAAACATATAGCTAGTTTTTATCTTAAAACATGTCTTACATATTACAGAAACAATTTGGTCTGTGAGTTGTGTTGGATCATTTTATTTAATTTATTTAATAAGACATGTACAGCAACATATACATTGCATCAGCTGTTAAAACAACTAGCCAAGCTGAGAGCTAATTAAAAACATCCAAACAGTTATGACATTCCTCACACATCCAACTAATGCACCCCGAGTAAATGTACATTTTAAAAACATTTAAAAAGCACTATCAAAAACAGTTTGGTAAAGATGCAGAGTAAAATGCAGCACATAGTTGGGTTGCTTCTAGACAAATGTATAATTTGGTTTTAAATATAAAATAGAGCTGCAGCTCTTTATGTGATCTGGAAGGGAGTTCATCTGAGTGCTGGATTCAACAGAAGGAGCTGAGTGTCCAAATGCAGTGTGACAAAAGCGTAGAGTACAACTGTGATGGAAGATATTTTAGAGCTGTTAATGGTGTTCTCAGCGGAACAGGGAGGCGAGTCACGCAATGGATGAAAGGCCAGATTGTTTAAAGTTTTATACAAATAATACATATTTGAATAAAATCTGAAAATTCTCCAGTTTCTCTGGTGTTCCATAAAATTGACATTTTAGAGGCTGATATTAGCTTTTAAGGATTGACAACATAGGAAAAGGTAGACTACTATAAGAAAAGAAAAACACCACACATGATTGCTGAAATATGTAGTTATTACACATATAAGTTCTTAGATATTCATCTCTATTGGATGCATATTGAATGATTTATATTCAGAATGCAACATGCTTTATTTTCCTTGCAAAACTAAGGTCATTTTTCAAAAAAATCCCACGTTTTGAGACCCATGTAAAATGATTATTTTAGTATCTTTGGCTTGCTACACTCTCCCGTGGTTTGGTTGCATTGCTTTTAAAATATCAAAAGTTACATAATCACACATTCACTGGAGACACCATTGGCTTCACCCTCACATTAGAGGTTAAGTATAAAGTAAGTTCTTTCACAACTCAAGAAACCTTCTTTGGTCTCGGCTGTCAGCTTGCAACACAAAAGAGAGTTGTGTGCATCTCAGTGCATTGTGTGCATCAAGCAGCTATGAGAAAGATTGAAACAGTGCTTATTTATTATCATTATTTCATTTGTTTATGAGACCAAAACGACTACGGTTCCTGCGTTGCCTCACATCGTCTCTGCAGAGCACCGAGCACATCTGGAGGCAGCAGAACACGCGCTTTTTGAGGACTGGCCCCCAGAAGAGGAAAGGGGCGGGGTCAGGGCTAGTGTTGCGTTTCACAGGCAGACAACGTAACTGCAATGGTTGCCTCCGCGAAAGCCGTGCCAAACTTGCCTGCTCTCCGAAAGCGGCTCGCCGTCTCTTAACGCACCTTAAGGTTTGCCGGTGGGGGCTTATGTCACCCGGGACTCGCGAGAGCCACCGTTTTGCAGATTTGAGAGTCGGCAGAAAACTTTACAAAGAGTAACCGCCGCGGAGGAGCACAGCTGCGCGGCTGAACTTCCAGCAGCAGCCCGAGGGGACCGGGAGGAGGAGTCAACAGGTCCCAGGTATTACCATCCGCTTGCCATTGACAGCTTGTCAACATTGACACAATGCGTCCAGGTCTCAGCCTCTGTGCGAGGTTAACCCGTGACCGTGTTCAACCCTTTCACCTGGAGGACTTTGAATGCGCCATGCATGGCCACGGTGATAAATGTGCACGAGGGTGACAGGTTTTTTTTTTTTTTTTTAAAAAAAAAACGCCGTGTCAGAAACGGACTGAATAAGAGTCCGAAACTCTTTGTCAAGTTGAACAAGAGACAAACTAACTTAAGTTAATTGTGCTTGTCGACGTTGTGTTCGGCTGGTACGACGTTAGGGCGGCTAGCATGCGCAGCTAACTCTGCTCAATGCAAAGACATCGGGACAGTTTACAGTCAATTAAAACAGCCACGCTGACAACTACCGAGCTTGGTATTTAAAAAAAAAAAAAAAAAAAGTGCCAATATGTGGGAGTTGAGAACATGCAACGCTGTGTGTCTGAGCGTCTGTTCCCACTTGTTTGTTTTTGCAGCGTCAGGACAACGGAATGTGGAGAAATGTGCATTTATTTCGTATTTTCTTTCGCTAATGTTGATCAATATTGCTCCGATGTGGGCTGCTTTCCGCTCGAGGTGAACTTTGCCCTAGTGCATAATATAGTTGTGTTGATACCGATCATATCAGGAGCTTCCGCTCCTCGGTGTGCTGTGAATGGATGAACAGCCATACCTCACAGCCGGCATTTCTTCTGATGTGCACTAATACTGAGCTGCAAAACCTGATGACCCAAAACACACATGCACTCTTCTGAAAATGGAGCCTTAAAGCACCACTACAGACTGACAGATATCTGCCCCAATTTGTTAACACCCCTGATTAACGCCTGTCAAAATAATGTGGCAATTTGAGGTGTCTGGATCTCAGCAAATGAAATGTCGGGTCTGTGCTGTAATATTTGAGTTACATAGCCTGGCTGCAGCATCAGAAAGTCATCAGTGTTATCTTGTAACATGTTGTCTCGAGAAACCACAGATTACAGTGTGCATTTCCTTCCATTTACGGATTTGACAAGTACTTTGTAGATGTTTCCCTTTTTTATTTAAGTCGTCTGTTAAGTCTGTGCACTTTATGCATTTGGCACAGCCTCGTTTGTTGAATGATGTTTTATGACGCTTCTGCAGATTTATTATGCCTCACTCAACTTCTATAATACCGGCTGCAGACATGGCAGTGCAGACAGATTTTGTTTTGTGGGGTGGGGCTGGAAGAAGAAGATGCACTTTCCTGTGACAACCTGTGACATTCAGAGCAAGATGCATTAGAGGCCCAGTCACTCAGTGGGAAATTTGGTGTGTCTAAGGGTTTTCCCACCCTGTCACCTCCTCTCTGGGTGTGATTCACGGTTAAATGTTGTGCCACTGCCGTAATTGGAAAGGCTTCGGCTAAATGCAAGATTTATTTGACCTGCCCTCTAAACTGTCACATATGATAATAATTTTATAACAACCTTTTAGACGTTTGTTATAATGTAGCGGTTTAACTGTTTTTGTCACGTGTTTTTTTTCTCATGCTGCCTCCTCCTAGAACAGAAATGATTTAGCATTGTTTCCTGCAATATTATATTCAAAACTGAAGAACCCAGAAATGAAATGATGTTTTTTTTTTTTTTGTTTTTTTTAAGGTAACCCGCCCAATGTTGTAGTTGTTTGTCAAAATGCAGCGATGTTCTGTTACGCAGCACAAGGCGGTGTTTTTTTTTTTTTGTGATACTCTCAACCATCACCGACAAGCGTCACGGGAAGTAGGTTCTCTCCTTGTGTGTGAATTGTGCCAGTTAAAGGCCTCGCACGCCTCTGCTTCAAATGGCACTAAATGTGTCATCATCATCATCATGGTGGTAGTGGCACATTCACTTTGTCGTCTCACATCCCCCACTCCCTTGCAATGTGCCTTTCCTTCCTCTGCAGATTGTAAAGTGTGAATGACACTGGAAATTATTTTTTCCTCCCTCTTTGTTCTTTAAAAACACAGTAGTAGTGAGTCAGTGGCTCCGAGCTCTCTCAGTTTCATTCATCACGTTTCATGTGTTTTTGCTTATCACCCGTGGAACAAATGACTTTACTAGATGAAAGGTTACGAGTTTTTAATTCACATTTAGAAACGTGTATGCAGAATATTGGGCAGTTCTATCCGACTGCTGATTCAGCTCTGCTGTTTTTCTCATGTATTCATTCGATGATGTTTTTTCTTTCTGCGGGGCCATGGTATAAAGCGGGTATCAACTTTTGCAAGTTTTGAGTGACCTATTTTCATATTGGTTGGCAAGTTAGAGAGCAGTGTGTTTTCCCTTCCTCGTATTACCGCCAGGTATTATAGATAGTGTCATCCATTCAGCTCAGTAGGTCACCGCATTGTTGATCATGCAAATCATTTTGATCCCGGTCACAAGATATCATCCTTCACAAATAACGCTTCACAACAACCACCAATAGAAGGGGGTGAAAATGCAGATTTGGCAAGCTTTGGCCTATTAGAAGTGAAGTAAAAATACTTGGCATTGGACCTATCGTTCTCAGAGAAAGGCCTCAGTGTATCAGGTGGTTTTGGTTTGCTCCGGTCTGTAGTGGTCTACACACAGCCTCGCCGCAGCAGCAGCAGCAGCAGCAGCAGCAGCAGCAGCAGCAGCCGCAGCAGCAGCAGCAGCCGCAGCAGCAGCAGCAGCAGCAGCAGCAGCAGCAGCAGCAGCAGCAGC
>CALSCE010000091.1:16880473-16912973 GCA_943593645.1 Bovichtus variegatus
GCAGCAGCAGCAGCAGCAGCAGCAGCAGCAGCAGCAGCAGCAGCAGCAGCCGCCTGCTCCCTTGTTGTGGACGAGCCAGGCTGACTCATGAGGTTGTGCAGCACAAACTCATCAGGCACTGAGAGACGAGACACGCTCCCCACAATGGCAGGCACCCTGGAGATGTCACCCAGCGCTTAACGGGAAACACCGCTACCCAGTCCCACCCACACGCTGTCACATTTCGCCTCCTAGCAGCTCTGTTTCTGGTGTAGGAAGTTTTTGAAGTGAATAACCACACTGCAGAATTAGAGTTTCACTTACTATAAATTGGAAAAACCAGAGTGTTAGCTTTTAGACTTTGTTTTGATGTGTACATGTGTTGAGTTACCAATTTGCTGATGTTGCCATTAAGAATAGTTCAGTTTGTCAGAAATCTTTGGCCTTATAGAAAAACAGTTACTTCCACAAATGGATTTCAGTGGGACCAAGTGATTGTAGCTTTACGCTAATAAAACCAGTCTTGACCTAAATGAAAGAGGCCTTGACTCTGTCAGAATAAGTAGAAATAAATTGGTATATTACAGTGGTTTGGCAGTGGTGCCCAATGACGTAGTCATTGCCCTAGGGACTGGGGCGAGTGTGGGAAAAGCAGGAAAGAAGAAGGGTGGAAGCCGATACCAGGAGAGTGTAGCCGAAGCCGAGTGGGATTTTTTGCGAGGGGAGTTGTGGAGCTGCTGTGATGTTGAGATGTGGGAGCTCCACTCACGTCGGCCGGCGTCAGTCAGACAGGCCTGCTTTTGCATACTGATTCTGTCTCCGCAGCTTTCCACATCGCTCTCTGGACACCCCGTCCTTGCCGGCCTCGAAATGGTTAACCAGCCGCCTCTTTCTCACCGCCTCCTTTTATTCCCCCTTTTATGGCTTTGATGGTATTAAATAATCTTTACGTGTCAGAGTGCACGGCTCCCAGTGTTCATGTCGGGATAGCGAGAGAGCAATTAGGTCAGAGTGGTAGAATAACTCGGTTTCATCCCAGCCTTAAAGCGGCAGGGTACCTCGCTTCAACTCGCTCTTTATATTCACCTCAAACCTTCAGAGTAAGATTTTCAAAGAGGTCCAAGGCCAGTTGGGTTATCAAAGCACTCAGAGAGAGGACTTTGTATCTCTCCGTTGTATAGTCTCATGATGAAATGTCCCAGAATGGATCATCGGTTGTGATATTTTCGGTTCCTCACTATGTTAATTTGCCGGAAGAATCAGGCCACGTTTGTCTCCTTTTTTTCCTAATGAGGCTGAGCTAAAGACCCATATAACCTATTATCCTGGTTATTGATTTGGAATGTGTTTCAAGCTGCCGCGTGTTTAGCTAGACCTTGAAATCATTGACACATTTATCTGCAGAGTTGTATTGCTCTTTGCTTTAAGACAAACAGACCCTCGAAAACCACACGCAAAACAACAATAAATGGAAAGCCTTGTGTTTCTGTTTGACGCCGTCTCACATGATCTGTGTTGTAAAAGTTTCCCATAGCCTGTTGTCCCATGTTTGAGATTGCATTGCGACTGTTTGGCACGGGGATGTTCTGGCATATGTCACACTGTTTCATTGCCCTCGTCGAAGGGTTTCATACTATTTTCCACACTCATTTTGTACCTTGGCTTTTTACAAAAGTGTCTCTGCCCAGTCGGACAGTCCCCAGGCGTGACGGCTGACATTTCCAGTGAAAGAGCCCTATTGTTGGTCCTTAATCCCACTCCACCCTCCTCTCCATAAAACAATGGTATCAATTGCTTCCACTGAGTACATCCACAGCTCTTGAGTGAGAGACGGGCTGGCCGGGCCTGTTAGCTAGCCTGCCAGCCGTCCTACCAGGCAGCCAGGCCGACTTCTTCGTTCCCAGCGATAGCTCTGTACTGGAGCCCACAGACTCCTCGTCAGGCGCTAATATTATCTCTGTAGCATGTGAACCGGCCCTTGATCGTGACTGCATCGCCACCTCGTAAGGCACAAATAATGGCTCGTGTATATATTTATTTTCCCGGGGAGACAGCGGAGCAGACCGGTGGCTTCGACACGCCCCCATCCCACACCTTCTTAATGAATGGTCTCCGTTCTATTTTCCTTCATTTTGCTCAGGACACTGCCATTAACTTTGACAGATGATATGTTCCTGCACTGAAACAGTGATCCCGAGCGCACTGTCACTGGAAATTGGATTCGCACACCCACCCCTTTGCTCCTTGCTTTTTCTCCATCTCTCTTTTTCTCTCCGTCCTCCTTTTTCCTGTTGCTCTCTCTCAGTCGGCACTGAGGGACATGCTGTTAATATTCCTTTTAGAGCTGCACTGTACAGCTGGGCTGCCAAGTTAACCCTCTGCTGCCATGAGTCAGACAGCTAGCCAGATCGCTGGTGTCACTTACACAGATGTCTGACCAGCCAGTCTGTCCTTAAGCGCTCCTTCATAATACCAGTGCTGCTCTGTGCCAAGTGTGTGTCTGTATTCAGTTATGACATTGTAGTGATTTTTAGTAGGTTGTCCAGGAGAACAAAACCCTTTCCTTTTCATATTTGCTTTGTATAGACAAAAAGATTAAACTCGTCACGCTGGATGGCTCCAGATTTTTGCTGTGCAAGTAACGATTATTTTCATTATCGATTAATCTGCTAATTATTTTTTTTGCCATTAAATGCCATTAAACGGGGAAAATGAGCATCGCAGTTTCCCTGAGTTCAAGGTGACGTCTTCCACCGACAGCCCAGAATCCAAAGATATTCAGTTTATAATGATTTAAAAAAACGGATGTAAACAGATGTTTTTGCTGGAAAACATGACTACAATTAACACTGTAGTGGTTACTTATCAGCTGGACTGCTCTTCATCATACCAAATCTCATCTTCCTAATTAAAACCCTTGACAGCTCCTGTGTCATTCCCAGTCCGCTATAGGAAACATTACATGTATGTCTCCCGTGCAGAGGCCATTTGTCCAGTTTCAAAGCATTACACAAACCAAAGCATCTTAACTCTGATTTCAGTGGAACAAATCCCCTCCATTGTGCCTCCTGTGTGGGCGTATGTGGCAGTTGACAGTGTATTACCCAGCTGCTCGAGCTGCAGCTGCTCGCACATTAGCTCGAGTTGCTAGGCCACATTTATCAGTATGAAATGAAATGGCGAGAGAGATAATGGTCCCGAACAAAGATGATACCTGCACTTCTAGCTGGAACAGCTAGCTGTGGCTCGGCTCACGGCATCGTTACCACGCTGCCCGCCACGTCTATGTAGCCCGTGAGCCTCTGCTGCTTCGTCTGTCTCTATTAGCTGTCATCACAGTGCAGGAGTGGCATCGCACCACATACCTTTCATGCTGTGATGTTGCGGTACGGAGCCTGTTGGATGACAGGATTCCTGTGTTTGCAGCTGGAGGAGTGGACATCAAGCCAAAATCACCCCCAAAACACAAGCAGCAAAAGATGATTACGGGGCTAATTACATTTACCTTTTTGTTTGGGTTTGTAAAGCAGCAATTAATCTTCCGTGTTTTGTTCCTAAGAAAGCTAAAAACATTTTTTGTTGATTTGGTAGGTCGCACATAAATAAAAATGCATATGTATTTGTAAGTAAAGCGTTTCAGAAATTCAGTCCTTAGGCTGCAGATGTTTGTCATTGCTCGTAAATGATACTCATGCAGTCGGTGAGACTGTGAGAAACTATCAATAACGGCGGATCCTTTGATTGGTTTTGTACTTCATTTTGTGTCAACATGATTTCCATTTTTCTTGGCTTTTTGTGTCGCAGTAATAATTCTGTAATATGGCACACCAGGCAGCATATGGCTGCCATTTATGATCAACAGCCTCTGTAAAGAGGTGACTGGAATATGCAAATGCCTGCATGCTAATGGAATAGTAATGTAATGAAGTGCGTTGTATATGGCCAATAATGAGTCTCTGGTTATTGAATGTTGATGGCCTTTGTTGTTTCACAAGCTGCTGCTTTCTTGTTTGTTCTTCATGGCACACATACACACTATCGCCCGAAACATGTGCACACACGCATGTGCACACGCTCGCACAAACTTAGATACATTGAACATTGCCTTCTTATTGATTCATGACATTGGATGCAAAGCATATTGATAAATACCTGGAGTACTTGCCCATTGAAATTGTGAAACTAAATTGGGCAGAACTGAGACAGATGCGGCACAGTAAATTAAACAAGCAATCTTCTCTGTTGGGTGACAGCACGATGGTGATTAGGGTTTCATGTGAGCTGCCCTACATTATTTATGGCTGTGCTGTGGGCTGCCTGCAGTTGAATAAACCCACAGTCCATTGACTGGGCACATTATGGGAGGCCGACTCGTAGTGAGAGGGGGAGTTAAAAATGGCTTTATTTCCTCTCGAGGAGGTCCATTTTCATCTAAATGAAGGTGGAAGCCCCAAGCGTGTTGTTTCCAGGCCCTGAGTGTGTGAAATGTGTTGACTGTGTTCCAGGAGGCTTCTCTGCACCGCTCTGCTTCCTGTTCCAGGGTGATTTCTGCAGAACCCCTCATTTGTACACATCAGCTATTCCTAGTTTTCTTAGTCTAGCCTTAACCTTGTTTTGCCTACTAAACTTGGTGCCCATTCATAATTTGGCCTTTTTTTTGTCCACAGTTGTACTTGGGGATGTGTTTTCCTACGTAACAACACAGCCTGCTTCACTGCTTTATTTTGATAGTTTCCAATGATAGTTTGCAGCCTCTTGTTTTGTTTGGTACCCACAGAGAAACACGTGTGTGTCTTATGTGGTAGACATATAAGGACAGGATCAAAAACATTCTCTCCTCATCCACAGCACGAGCAACATACTGAAGTTTTAATTCAGCACTTCAGAGATGTTTTCCACCTGCGAACTGGCACTGAAATAAAGGCAAAACACCCTGTTTTCTTCTGGCTTTGCTCGCCAACGCTGGCTTTCTCTTTGAAAAACATTTATTGGAAATACTGGCCACCGTTAATTGCTACTGATTCCTTCGTAGTTAACTTACTTGCAACGCAAAGCTGGCCGTTAAGGAACACTTTCCAGTGTTTTAAAGGAGTGAAATGGATTATGACAAACAAAGGATCAGAAAGAGATTGAGCTTTATATAATCCATTAAAAGAATGCCTTCATGGCCTCAATCCCCATCCTGCAGATCAGCATGGGACACACCTAGTTTAAGCCTGCTCGAGCCCCAAGCTATGTTTTCAAAAAAAAATCAAAGACAAAATGGATGAGGCTGCCACTGGCCATCATGTTGGAAAAATCCTACATCAATAGAACGACATCGATAACTGTGAACCCTATCAGTGTATTACTGATTTAAAAAAACCTTTAACCAATAGCTATGCATATTAATGCTAATGATTCTTTTTGCTGTTATTTGTTTCTTCGTGGATATTATGTCAAATCAAACATAGTGGGGGGAAACCCAAGATCAAAAACAGATCCACACAATCAAGAGTCTTATGGAATAATGAAAGAACCCAAGGAAACTGATCCTTAAGACCCTGCAGCAAACACGTCTACGTCAACAGTAGGATTTCTTCTCACTATCAGGGACTACAGTATAAGGGGGATCTGGACTTGACTAAAAGATTGCATTGTTCAACTTCATGAAAACAAATATTTAAGTGAGCACTCAGAGTCTTTTTCTGTGGAAGGCATACGCAAGTTAATTCCTGCGTGGCCTTAACAAGCATCTTGTATTGACATTAACAATTAAGTCAGTTCCCAGCAATATATTTACAAAGCGGAAGTAATCGTTGGTACATGAGATCATTAAAGAGGCTACAGAAAATGAGATATTGCGCCTGGCGTCTGTTGAATACTAGCTGTTCCACTGTGAATGTGGAGTAGAGGTGTGAGAAGACTCAGTCCATCAATGCATCAACATTTTTTGGCCTTGCAAGCTTTGGTCGTAATCAATAGAGGAGAGAAGGGGGGGTTGGTGGGTGGAGTACGCTTCCACACAAGCACCGGCGGGGAGGGTTCTGGCTGTTGGCTCGTCTCCATGACACGACTCGGGAAGGACTCAGCCAGACATCTCTCCGTTCTCAGCCGAGATGAGCAGCATACTGCTGCAATACGTGTCCTTCGGTTTAAAGGCATTGATTTTTCATGATTCCGTTATTCTACAGTAGTGTTGTTTGTATTATCATGTGAATATAAAACATTTTCCAAATGGTCTGCCATGTTTTATGCACGTTTGAAATCCCAAGGGGTTGAAAAAATAATAATAATAATAATAATAATTTGAATCCCAAAAATTGAAAACCAAATGCCTACCCATAATCATAGTCAAATATTTGGGTCCAGCCCTAAAGCATAGCTTTTGACATAGAACTTTCTGACAGGTGTAATCAATTACATTTAAATGGCTGCATCCCATTTCATTTTGCCGGTTCTCGGGCCTGGTACTGTGCATGGTTTGGCTTACTAGGGCACTTAAATTGAACTGCGCCATCGTTAACGTGATTAGTAACGCCTGGGCTTTTCCTGCCGTCACAATTGAAAATGTTGGCTGTGAAAATATCGATTCAGTTGCTCTCCTCCTGTCTCCTGCTCTCTCCCTGTCCCTCCATCGCTCCCCACACAGAGGTTGTCTGGCATGATTCAGCAGTGAACACGGACAGCGGTGGAAGTAGAAATGTGAAAGATGAGGCGAAAACAGCGCGCGGAGCATTTGGAGCCGTGCCCGTCGTTGCACCTATGCACATGTGGAAAGGCTGCTCTCGTGCCGTGTGATCCAGCCCCGTTCCCCAACATTACCGGGTTGACTGAAGTGTGAAATGATCGTATTCGTGTTAGCCAGTTACATTTCCGTCAACTTCGACAGACAACAGAATTACAGTGGCGATGATAGAACGTGTATTTAATTTGTTCAGCTTGTAGTGTTGTTGCAGGTCATCTGCTCGGTAAGTGACAAATTGGAAACAGGTGTGCGTTGTTTCATTATCTGAGCACGGAGTCAAAGGAAGGGTGAAATTGTGTTAGATGTAAATCTATTAAAGTCGCTGCGTTCGCGTGTGCTCATGCCTGAATTAAAATATCAGATAATAATAATAATAAGTACCCTTTTTACTTTGTTATTGTATAGTCTTTGCATGCTGTTCTGTGTTCTACCTCCTTCTGTAATGGGGAGGGAGCCGCACGCTGCGAGGCTGAGGGTTTACACTGTTTTCATTTGAGCCTTGAGTTGTTTCTCTGGATATTTCCTTGGATTTTATTTAGCCTGTACTCCATTATATTATTCTTATCCTCTTCATGGATTCCTGCCTTCTGTTGTTGCATTGGACAACATCCATTATCAATTTGTTTTCAGTGCCCGCCAACCGCTGGGGGATGACGCCGGACCAGCGCCTCTTTAAACTGCGCAAAGGGCGCCTGATTGTCGGATTGTTCACAAATTGGGTGAAGCAGACACCTCCCGTACAAATGCCTGAAAATAAAACATTTCACTGCATTGGGACAAACGCTTGAGTGCTTTCACTGATTTGGAGATTCTCAGATACTTGTGTTTGCAAGTGAAATCGGTTCATCGTCGAGCGTCGGAGCAGTGGGATGTGAAAAAGGGAGGATCTCTAATCTGTGTTTTGTTTGGGCATTTCACTTTTAGTAGAGTCATTGTGGAAGCTCTGCCCATGCACAAATTATGAAATGCCTAACAAGAAGGCTATATTTGTTTTATATGTAAAATCGACTGTTATCTCCACTTTGATGGATGTCTGTTGCGTGAGCGTAGCCTAATTGCCCTTCACAACAGCGTGTTTTCATTCTCGGTTGGCCTCTGGCCCAGGATACCCACTCTGACTGGTCCAGAGCACCAACACAATGCAAAGCTGCCGTGCTACTTGAGCCACTGTGGGACAGTCCCCTGGGGCTGGGCTGTTTTATGATATGTCTGTGCTAAATCTGGTCGCAGTATTCAATTGCTTCTTTGTCATTTCCTCCATGTGCATGTCAGTGTGGCTGAGATGTGGCTCCATGGATTTACTGTGTTGAGATACCTTGCATGGCTTTCATCAGGACTTAGACAGCGCTGTTTGCCTCCCCCTCAACCACAACCGCAGCCCCTTCATCATCCAACTATTGTTTTCCTATTGAAAATTATTTTTTAGCCTCTCTCATGAAGCATAAAATACAAGCTTTTATATTGGCATTGGCGGGTATTTAAACTTTTGATCCGATCCAGGCTGTGCTCATTAAATCGTCAAAATGATGTAACGTTTCACTGCCGCTGCCGTGTGCCAGCATGGCATGTTTTTCCACTTAGGGATTCCAATATTTGTCTTTGTCATAAACACAGGGCATCTGGTTGCCAGTAGTGGGCCCAGCCTTCATTTTCGACTTTGACATCGAAATGTGGCCGAATTCTTGTGAGAGAAGCTGCCCGGCTGCTCATTTAGCAGCTCGAGTAAATATGATAAATGTTACTAATCACCTATTGACCTCGAGAGGTCAAGCCTTTGCCCTGTCGCCCATCACCCTTCTCCTTCCTGCTGTCTCCTCTCTGCCTCTGTGCCCTGTGGACAGCCTTTATCTTGCTCAGGCAGTAGTATTTCTCTCCAACACTGATTGTCCACCAGCAGATACCAGGCAACACAACTATGCACTTTACTTGTTTGCAGTCAAGTGTGAGATTCTTTCCCCTTTCACAGTTATCTTTCCAGAAATATCTGTTATTTGGCCTTGTGGCCTCTGAGATACATTTATGTTGTGAATGTGATTAGATACAGTGAGCCAGAACAGATATGCTTTCCTCTCCATGTTCTTAGCTTTAGTTTTGACCTTTGCACTTCGACTATCAAAGCCGGTTTTAAGGATCTTACGGAAAAGATAAGTAAATAGAAGAAAGTGTGAGATTATCAGGGAAATAATCTTCAGAGAGAAATGAATTTGGTTGAAATATCAAGGACAGGGGGCTATAGATGTGTATGCACACACACACACACACACACACACACACACACACACACACACACACACTGAGCATCTACGCTGGATAGGGTTCCTGTTCGGCTTTTTTTCCACTGGCAGTGTAAAGAATCGCAGAGGAGCTTTTGTTCTTTTGAAAATCCACCTGATAATGTCGGTAGCTGGCTCCTTGCCTGAGCTGGTTCGATTTAAAAGACGAAAGAGGCGGAAAATATAAACCCTAAACAACTCCCAGTCTCCAGTGTTACACACTTTACAAACCCAACACAGTGGCCCAGATTTTCTACAATCCCCCAGTGAAACAACAACTGGGTTTGTAGCTTTTTAGAAAGTGTACGGCGAAAGTCATTTTCAACGGGGAACCCTCAGAGTGGAAGCGTGCAGCACAGGTAGGAATAACAATGCGGGGAACACAATAATGGCGCCAACATGATGCCAAGTTTTCTGGGTTCACAGATAGGCCCTGACTCCGTCCTCATCCCCCTTCCCTCGTTCCACATGAGACTGATTGAGCCATTTCGTATTGCTAAGCTGCGTGAAGAGTGCTACTTCTATAATGAAAGAATACTGCTAAATCAAGGCTTGACAAATCTATTTTCTCCATGTCCCCATATTGAGAGTTGGCGGATTAGGCTCTAATTTTAGTGCCACTTATCTCTTCAGCTGCTTTTAAGAATTAGTTCCAAATAACAAAAAAGTGTAAAAACTGTGAAGGCTTTTTGGGTATTGTCAGGGAAGCAAGGCTGTGAAAAAGAGATTGTCTAGTGGCAGTGAGGGCCTTTGCGGAAGAGTTCAAATTTACATGCACATCTCCAGAGAAAACAGTATTTGTGGCAGTTGGGCAGAGGGCAGTTGTTTGACGGAAATCTTTGAGGAATTGTTCAATCGCCATCGCTCCTGCTGCACAGTGTCTCCGGTGGCTTCATGAGATCACCAGGCCTGATGGAGGTTTCAAACAACCCAGAGCATGAAAAATGAAACACATTTTTTTTCATCTCTCCCTCTCCCTCTCTCTCTCTCTCTCTCTCTCTCTCTCTCTCTCTCTCTCTCTCTCTCTCTCTCTCTCTCTCTCTCTCTCTCTCTCTCTCTCTCCCTCTCTCTCTCGTTCAGTTTTTCTAAAAACTGGAAGTTTACAGGATCTTAGATTTATTGCATTTGTGATTGAGGATGAACGTGTGACGAATGAACGGTTCGGCAGGAAGCTGCTTTGTGTTTGTTTTAGCCGTCTAGTTTCTGGTAGACTAACTGCACGTCGGCAGTAAGTTCTAGTCTAAACAATATCACTTTTCTGGACTCACTGTAATGTCAGTAACACCCTGATAGTTTAGACCTTTCCATCCGACATTTCCGTATTTGGCTACGGTGACACGTCATCAATACTAAACAACCATCAATACCCCACTGGAGGCAGTCGCATTTAAAACAATGGAGGACACAGCGTTGATGTGCATTCAGCACTTTTGAATAGCCGTCAGCTTATTGATTCTCCTTCAAGGTCGGCATCCATTCCTCTCTGCTTTGTCTTTTCTGTTTGTGACAGCGAAGTGTAAATGTATGTTTAAAAAAAAACTTGCCGTTCAATTGAGTTGGGAAGGGGAGGCCCATAAAAAAACCCCACCATGGTGGTTTCCCTCAGATTTGCTTCTCTTGTAGCCGAGCCCTTTTCGTTGCGGGCAGTGTTTGGGTGTGATTATGTAATCCATCAGGGTATTACCATAAAGGGGAGGGGGGCGGTGTGCCGAGGGGTTTGAAGGTAATAGTGGTGCTACTGATGATCATCGTCTAGCAACTGCCCAAGGGCAGGAATGTTTTGTGCGCCGATGTGTCCGACAGGTGGCTAGGAGACGCTAATTGATTAATGATCAGGGTGATATATGAGCCCCCGCAGCCAGCCTAAACATAAAGGCTCAGAGCACCGGTGTCACCCTAAATCATTTCCAACCAGGCCAGTAAACCCAAAACAGTTCCCTCATTAGCATATGAAAGAGCAATTGGGAGGGGGACGGTGCCTTCCAAGCCCTTTGTAGGCCGCCTATTGTCAGCATCCTGAGTCTGAATTAACAGGCTAGCATTTTATGCCCGATGAATAATGACAACAAAGATGGTTTTATAATCAGGGTCACTCGGCACTAATGAATGATTAACATCACCACGATCTAAGCCTTTGATATCGGTTGGATTTCTTTTCTTTTTTTTTTCCGCCTATGCATGCCTTTGACAAAAGCAACGCTCACCTAGATGATTGTACACGTCACAATAACTTCTGTCCCCCTGCGCCGTATGACATTTCTGTTATTCTACTACAGAGCGTAACGTATTGTTATAAAACTCCACACTGAATGGATGTGTTTTCGCCATGTGTTATAGTAACTATAATTCCTTACGCCTAGAGGTGAGATAATTTACATTCTTTCTTTACATGGGTGTTTTTGCTCTGTACATCATGGAGCTGACATATTTTCCATTCAAGCAGTGTCAGATTCTCCTTGATTGATTGAACATTAGTGGAATTCACCTTCCCCCAGATGATCATATTTTGCACTTGGTGTTCCATATAACACTGTCATCGTCAGTGGATTTGTCTCTCTCACTTCCTCCCTCTCTCTCTTTCTCTCTGCCTCTTCCTCTCTGATTCTCCCTCTCACTCTCTCTGGTTATTTACCATTCCACAGGGGGCCTTGCGTGACCTCTTCATTGTTTTGTTTGGATGACTCTGAAGGACAATGGCAGTCTGGAGCCTTGGCCCGGCACTCAGCGTGTGTGAATCTGCATCTTTCCATTGGGAGTACTGTCCTCTGATGTCAAGAGAGGTTATGTGATCTATGTGTGACTGAAGGGGGTTTCCACCGCTGAGAGTCAGAGCCTCAAGGAGAGGGGTTTATTGTGTGTGTGTGTGTGTGTGTGTGGGCGAGGGAATTTTATGGAACCAAGCGAGTTAGAAAAACACATTGTGTCTTTTTTAATGTGAGCTCATGACTCTTGCCGCAGGGTTGCCATTCCTAAGTATACTCACACTTGTAGACTGCTGGTCGTACCTGCAATCAGTACTTTACTCACTGTACTGCGTGTTGTACTGAGACACAGTGCAGGGGTGCTGCTGTCATGACGAGGGTGGGAACATTGCAGGGCTGTTGAATGATTTTACTTTTCAAACCCCAGTCCCAGGTTTGATGCGAGGCCGTACATTGAGGATCAGGTGACCTCCGCTTGGTGAGACTGTGGGTCCCTGAGCAATCCAGGCCTTCTAGGTGTGGTAAATTGGGTTCCATTTTAAAAGCAGATGGACTTGTCTGGCAGAGATCCAGCAGTGAGGGCCCCTTTTTCTCTGTGTGTGTGTGTGTGTGTGTGCGTGTGTGTCTGAAAGGTGAGTGTCTGCAATGAGTTGCTTTCAGCCATCAGCAAGGATAAAGACGTGATTACCCCAGGCTACTCCCGTCCACTCTCATCAGTGTATAGGATGCAGGCTCCCACATGTATGCCCACGCACACACACACACACGCACGCACACACCATATGTGCATAAACTCTGTCCTCATTGCATCCTAAAGTACCTGTTCTTTTACCTAAATTAGGCTGTTTTTGGTGAAGTGGACCAGTCAAAACACACCATTCAGATCCGCAAATGTTAAGTGAGGACATGTAATAAGACAGGAAGTGAAATGAGGAGTCATTGACGGCACAGGCCAGCTGATTGGCTGATTGTCAGGTTGGAATAGATACCAGAGGGAGCAGCACAGAGCCAGAGACTTTAACACTTTAAAGTGTTGTCAGCTGGAGTAGCAAGCAGCATCTCATTACCAGGACCACACAGTAGGCTGTTTCACTTGCAGCTAAACACTAAATACAGTATTAGTGTGAGTTGTCACATGCAAAGCAATGCACCAGAGCCATGCTTTGACTGAATGGAGCTATGGTCTGATGTTAGGGTGATTATACATATTTTGAATCCCATTTAAACACAGAGCAATTGTAAACAAATACAGGAGCATCAGTTATTTGGCTTTGACTATAACTGCAATAGAATGAACCAGAAAGTTTTAAAAGTTCAGAAATGTTCGAGCCTAATTGAGAATATTGAGTCACTGTGTAGTTTTTTTTTTTTTTTTAACCCACACTTATAATTAACAGCTATTCATGCCAGTGCAAACAGGAGCCCAGCAACACACAATGTTCAATTTGTACCAACTGTTATCAAAGAGACGTTAATTGAAATGTGCAGTTCTTTTGAGGCTGTCAGTCCTGGTGTTGTATAGGATTACACAGTTTATTAAGGTGTATGTATGTTGTACTTGCCCCTGCTTGCCCCTGCTTGTAAATGGGAAGGAGAACCCACCTCACAGTACAAGATAATGTTTGTTTCAGGGCTAATACATGGCATTATACCATAAGTGTTCATAGTGTAAGTGTCCACACCTTGTTGTGAATGGGATGTTTGTCATGTATAGGTCTATAATTAAGATAATTTTAGGATCTGCGTAGGCACCACTTGGCAGTGATGTGGGCATTGCATCTCGTAAATCTGGTCTTCCCCCTGCATCTGTGTCAAGCAGGCTAAATATGCACTATTAGCAGGAAGCACGCTTTTAGCCAATGCACGTGAGCAACGTTTGCTTGAGCAGAAACTGCAACAAAGCATTCATCTGACAAACGCCTCTTTTTAGGCACATCTGTAAATGGCATTAACATTGAATTGAGGTTTTCATGGAAGCCAGTTGGAGTTGTGTGATGTGCAAATGAAGGCAGTCTTTCTATTAAAAATGAATGCATTGTTTTTGTAAGACTGCTATTATTTATCTCTATTATGTTTGTCCACAAGCGCTTGACAATAACTAATTAGATGAGAAATTAATTTGGTGCTTGTAAAATGGCTCCAAGACCACGTCGGCCTGGAGGGAGCGGATTTCTTTTCTTCTGTAGTGGGATGATGAGCCTTCTACTGTAAAGAGCAACCATTACTGTGACTTTCAGGAACGCTCTGTCCTGATATAACTTGCTGCTTTCTTTGTTAACTGAAGTATTGAAACATTCTTCCTCACTCTGACAAGTGCAGAGTGAAGTGAAATAAACCCAAACAGACCACAGTTTTAAAGGTCATTGGTTTCTGTTGAACATGCTTTTGGAAAACCCTGGCCTGGTCCGCAGCTCTACGTTTTATGGGACCTGGAGGGATACTGTATCCAGGATATGCTAAAAAGAGACGGTCTCTGTTTTCTCCCCAAAGAGAGACAGCATTGACTCACTGCTTTTGAGCGCATTTGACACAAACCAATTTTCTATTCAAATATTATTGACCGTGATTGTTCAGTTTGGCATTTCCGAATCCATGAAATCCAACAAAGTGCCTTTCAACATTCGCAAACCAACATCCTGTAATTTCCATCCAGTCGTTTTTGGTTAAAAACAATCCTGCAAATACACTTCCAATGCTTTCTGCCACACAAAGGTGCCTTTTATCAGAGATCCATGTGACTCTTTCAATTTAGATCTTCAACCAGACATATTGGATAACACTTGTGATATTTTAGCAACATGCATAAACAAAATGCCATTGTTCATAAACACAATCCAAACCAGTATCGCTAGATCCATGTCTGCAGCAGTCATTCATCAGTACAGCATAGGCCTAGCTGCCTAACATGCCACTTTAGATCTGTCTCCGTCTTGCCAATGAAGGGGCCTCTGTGTCCCTATTTGTGCATCAGGCTGAGGGGATTTCTAGGCCGCCACCTGATTCACATTGCTGTAATTGAGTTGTGGCCATAAGCACAACTGTGCCCTCCTAGGCCCCAGGTAATTCACACACCACAAAAGCACTGTTTTGCTCCACTTTTCACATGATGTTTGGGGCACAAATGTAGCGAGTGAGAATGTCCATTCTATCTATTGGAAAAGGGCAGGGAGATTACAGGGAGTATGAGAGTGAAGGAAGGAAAAACAGTGTAAGAGTTTTCGTGTAGTGAAGCAGTTCTGTGCCAGAGAGGCTAGGGAGTCACTGAGTCTGCAGCACGTGGATAAGGACCACAAAGCTCTTGGTTTCAAATATCTTTCTCTCTCTTTCTTCCTCTCTCTTCAGAGCTTAGGAGCTGCAATCGATTCAAGGGGAGATTTCCTTGGCCAAGGACAGAGAGATTGACGTTTTTGGGGTAAGCCCGAATTTGTCGCTCCTGTCAACTCTGGGTAATTGGACTTCTGCACACTCCCCACTTGTGTCTGTGGGTACCAAACACCATGTTGCTCTCTACACAACGGCATTGTTCCTCATCATGTGACTGCCATATTGGTTTTGTGGTCATATTGAATTTTGTCTGTGTTTTTACCATGTGAGATATCTGCCTTTTGTAAAGGTCGAACCTGTGGAGTCATTTTCACGTACACAGACACACACTCCGTACTGTTTGGAGGAGGTACTCCGTCTTGTGGCCTGCGTACCGGCAGTGGCAGGATCAAGTTTAATCCTGGGTCTGTTGCATCAGAGTTGGAGCTGGCAGCAGGGAGATTTGCTCTGTCATGTTCAGGCGAAGAAGACCAAACACAAACAGCCATTCATCATTAGCAACTGGTGTAAGGAACTTGGACCATCAATCAGTGAATATAGACTGATTTATTGGCACTGATTCATCTTCCTCGTGTCGCCTGCAGAAAGAACAGTTATGTACTATGTAGTTTATTCTGGCATTTCCCTTTATTTCATTTCATGTTGTTTTGCCAGAATGTTGTGACAATAATGACAGGAAGGAGCTGAAAAGGTTGGTCAATTCCTCGCAGCCTAGCGCGGCATCAAGTCCGCAGCATTGTGGTACACCTTGTCCCGTCCTAGCCTATTTGGCTTTGTCCTGCCTGTTCAAACTTGTGTTTTCCTATCCTGTCCTGCCCTCTCATGTCTTGTCCTGGCCCACGGGAAAGGTGATCTCTTTCCCCTGACGAACACCTTCCCCCATGCCAGCCTCCAAGCAAAAGTAAATAGAATGGTATGTGTACAAAGATACCGGCCAATACCCAGAAGAATGCAGACTCCCTCTACAAAGCGTCTCCTTCATTGGATGCCCACACCACAGAGGGAGTGTGTTTTTTTGCGCACAAACACATATTCACACCCACAGAGGACGTCCATGTGTCGTAACTGGGGATGACAAGTGGTCTGGCAGACACTCCTCTGTTAGCAACCAGTTTGGCATACGGCTGGCCTGATGGACAAGACGAAGGCTGGCACGTCGATCTTGTATGTTCCTCTCTCTTCTTTTTTCTATTCGTACCCTTTGATTTGTTTGCGCACGGAAATGTATCCCACTGTGTTGTGGCTTTTAGAAATTGGCAAAGGCAGCCAGAAGAAGACGCAGGAAGTAAAGTAGGACCGTTTTTCATTCAGTCTGGCTCTTCTTTTAGTTGTTCAGGGGACATAAAAGCTTTTTCACTCCATTTGTTTGTGATGACACACCACTGTTTTTGGAAATCATTAAATTATTCCATTAGCTGCTTCATTTATTCATCACTGTTTTTATTTCATCAACCGGCAGAATGTAAACGCAGTACTTGCATGCAGTCATTTTCCAGTTTCTCTCACTTTGAGTGAGCAGGTTCGGGGTTTTCATCTCCACGTGAAGCAGTATTTAACCCCCCCCCCTTCCCCGTCATAATCTAGATCCAATCCCATTCGTGGGTTGGGAAGCGGCCCCGGCAGTTGATGTGGAACACATGCCTTTAATGATTCACACTCTGTGTGCGGTAGGTTGGTGGTGGCTGCCGAGCCCGCCGCCTCTCCCTCTGTCTAGCATGGGACTCATGTGTTTTGTTCAGTGTTTTAACTCTACTTCAATGGCACTTATTATTCTCCCTCAAAGCTGGACAGATTTAAATAATCAACACTCAACACACTTGTTGTTTAGCCAGACGACAGCAGATTTCTTTTAGATCTCCCGATGTTAGAATAAAAATGTCTTCCTTGATTGGCTGCGTCAGTTTCTTTAAAAGTCTAATGGCTCTAAGGCATTTTTTTTGTTCTTTCATTCTGATACATTTGAGTGTAGTGGTGCGATTGTGCTGCACACTGGGGCTTTTCAACACTTCCGCCTTCTGATTCACCAATTCGATCTGTCAGATTTACACAAACCCCAAATTTGGAGAGTTACGGCTGAGTAAGCTACTTCAAGCTCAGTTGGCATTTATGCTGCTGAGCTCATTTATTGTAAGGCATTTGAATAGCAAGATATTGTGTGGCATCTTACTTCCTCATCGTCAGCAGAATAGCAGAAGTGTGCTCCAAGTCCTGATGCTCAATTGATTTAAGTTTTGGCTCGTGCGTGTGCACTCTACCCACTGTGAAAAAATGGAGAAGTTTGACGTCATGAATATCATTCAAACAAATGCAGCCAGTTCCTGTCCCCTGTGCATTTATCCAATCAGCCATCACTTTACCTTTCTTGTCTGTGTTAATGGCGAGTTTTCTGGCTGTACATTCAAAGAACATTGAAATGTGCCATCACGTGACAAGGAGTAGTCCCGCCATCCAAGCTGACATAAACTGCTTCCTGTTTTTGCTTTCACGCAGTCCCCCAAACCTACATCTTTCCATCCACGCTTCCATCTTTTGTTCTTCCTCTTTTTTCTCTCTATCTCTTCCTCTGTCTCGCCATCCTGGGTCCCACGCCCCTTTGTGTGGCCTTGTCTGACCTCTCCTTCCTCCGCTTACTCACACATACGCACATCTCTCTATCACCTACCACACACACTTACTGGACATCGCACATGCATGGCATGAAGACAAACGGCCCATGTCCTTGACATAACTGTAAGTGAGCGGCTCTTTCCTTTTTGCAGAGACAAACTGTGCGGGTGGCCACAGCACTCGAGATAGAGAACGCACTTGCTGACCTTGTTAGAAAGAAGGGTTGCTCATATGCAGTGGATACTCAAGAAATAGCATGTGCATGCCAGGCTGAGGCACTCTATTAATGTGCAAAATTGATGCAATCATTGTTTCTCTGGCAGTAATGGATCGTATGTTTTGTCATGATTCGAGGAAATGTTTTTAGTGTGTTGCTGGAAGTCAGCATGCTCTGCTCTTTTGCATTACTGGGAGAGTGATTTCGATTTAGCTCTTTTCCCACAAGTACTTGACTTAATGCCCATGAGTTTACCAATTCTGTTTACTGTGTTTTTATGGTGGTGCTCAGTTTTTACAATACCCATAATCCACAGCATAACAAAGTGCCGCTCATAAAGTGTTGCTTTAATGAAACTATGCCTTTGTGCTGGTTTATGCACTGTATTTTGAGTAAATTGGTGTTAATCTGTTTAGGGGTCATAAATTAAGCTTTCTGTTATAACTTGTTTTTATAAAGTTTGATGCTCTCTAAGCTGGTTATGGAACAACAGAGAGAGTGCTTGAAGTATGGAGTGTGTGTGTGAAGTGTCTGAAATTGATGAAGAGACCTCCCTGGATTTAAGTGTTGCTACAAAGCACCACCCGATACTGTATGCTGAACACCCCAGCCACTCTAGGCGAGAGGGCGTAGCTAACAGTACTGAGTAGTCTGCAGTTCCTCTTCGGGGCGCCTCCTGACAGGAACTTGGCAGCAGGGAAACATAAACAAATTCCCTGTTGTGGGCTGGCAGGCTGGGCGGCGCGGTTCCCCCCTGTTACCATACATGCATAGCCCAGCGCGGCTCGGCTCGGCTCAGGCTAGCCCGCTCAGCTCAGCACCCACAAGCTGTGAGAAATAGATCTTAAAGGGACAGGTGCCGCCTGCTCTCCTTAAAGAGGCACAGGCCCACTCTGCATCTGCAGTCTGTTTTCCTTGTAGTCGTCACAGTTGCATAGGCCGACACGTTTGCTTTCCACTGTATTGTTTCAGACTGACAGTGATGTGTGTTACTTCTGGTGCACTGACCTCTTGGAGGTTTCCAACAACGCCATTCAAACACTGCCTGGGGGGAGGGAAACTGCTGCCAGGGGTCCCAAAATGGTTGTTTGTGCTGAGGTAGCAAAAAGCTGTAGCGATGATGATGTAACGACTGAGGCTGGGGAGACGGGAGGGAGGCCTTGCAATCCAGGATGGAAGAGAGAGAGAGGGTGTGGTGGGCCCAACAGTCATAATACACACACATGCGCAGCTTTCCCACAACCAAAACATACTCAAACATACATGCCTGCACACACATGATTATTTATACATATGCGGGCGCACAAAGACTCGCATGCCTGCAGTTTTCTCTTTCTCTCTCCCTCTTTCTCTCTCGCTCTCCAAACACAGTGGTGTATTGTGCAGCCGGACCTGGTCCCTGTCCAAAGGCAAAGAGAACCCAGATTGCTGAAACAGAGGGCCCACTACTAACAGGCCGGGCAGGCTGTAGTTGTTATAGCCTGCTATGGCCTTCCAAACCAATGGGGACTGTGAACTGAGCCCAGAAACTGAGTGTGCATACTGTGTGTCTGTGTGTGTGTGTGTGTGTGTGCGCGCACATGCACATTCTTTTTGATCAGCCACAGAAGGGTTTTTTTGGACAGCACTTGCAGGAGTCGACATGGCACCTCCCGTGCAATTTCATAAGCACTGGTAAAAGCATTTGCCTGACTTTTAATAGCCCTTCGTCTCCACAACATCATCCAAATGCACTATTTTCATCCATCCTTTAATGGTGCTGGTGGAGACGCAGGGAAGAGGCCGATGGCGAGTAGGAGGTGCAAACCCCTTCTCTCCTACAATTCCTACTTGAGGATTAAATGTTTTTTTTTTTTTTCCTGGAATGGTGATGGATGCATGAGCCAGCTCACAGTCTGCCTCATTGGTTTCTGTCGACTGCTTGACTGGCTCATCCGTCTACTTTCATGTGATTTAGCACCTGTATGAGTTTGGTATAGTTACAAAGTATATTGCTTTTTTTTTACATTTTCTATGTTTAGATATTGAAGTATGAATTTGTGGTAACCTTTTTTTTTTTTTTATCATAGTAGATAGATAGCATTTTGGGAGAACATATCCTTAAACAAGATGAGCGTAGCTTATTTGTATAACTCTGCTAATGTAAATACAGCACATCATTGCTGTCTTCATTTCCTTAAGTTACACATACATTAACTGAGCCCGTTCCCTGAAGTAATTTCAGCTGTGCAATTGCACTGGATCAGGAGTAAACCATTGTGTGTAATCATCGCAGACTGTGTGTGTACATGTGTGTGTGTGTGTGTGTGTGTGTGTGTGTGTGTGTGTGTGTGTGTGAGAGAGAGAATAGAACAGTCAGTGCTCTCTGTGAGCAGCAGAGGAGTGGAGGACGAGCAGGGGGTGACAGAAAGTGTTAGGATCCAGTGACAAGTCACAGCACAAGCAGCTCTGGTGACAATGCAGTGCACAGAGGGAAGGCAAGGACACAGAGAGAGAGAGAGAGAGAGAGTTAAAGAAAGGGAAGGAGGAAATAAAGGAGAAGATGCCACCAAAAGTGAGTGAGAGAGACAGAAAGAATCTTCCCCCACAGAAAGATTGTAGTTGAGGACACTGAAAATGGGAGATTGAGAGAAGCAGACGAGGATGAGCACTCCTGGTGTGGCAGCGGGTCTCCTGGGATCCCATTAGCGTGTGTGTGTTTGTGTGTGAATGCGAGCGAACAAGTGCACCTTGCAGTACCTGACGTTCTCCCTTTAACCCAGTGTGCACGGCTCTTCTTAATGCGCGTACATGTCCACGTTTCTGTGTGTTCCAGCACTCACGTGGAGTAAAACCTCTCACCTTTGAGGTAAAGAAGACAGCATCAAGCGCCCAGATGTATCTACCCCCCCCCCCCCCCACACACACACACACACACACACCTCCTCTATCAGGTCCCAGTAGACACATCTCTGTAATGGTCCCCTATCGATCCTGAGGCCTCCTTGTCCACACTCAATGCCCATCGATCGGCACCTCGCAAAGAGTCTCAGAGGGCTCCTTCACATCCTGTGGCTTGCTGTGTAGATAGTGTGTGTGCTGTGTGTGTGTGTGTGTAAAACAGCACTTGTTTATATTTTAGAAAACAAGCCTGCGTGTGCATGTCTGTGCAGGTTCATACCTTCACGACAACCTTTCTTTTTCCCATTAATGTAGCCGGAAACCTTCAGGTGAAATTGTCCCCGTCGCTCCCGTCAAGTGAAGGTCTTACTCTCATTTAAACCGCGAACGACGCAGGCCTCCACGTCGGAAACCTTGCAGCATGAAGACATAAACACTCAACATAAAAAGACTCCCTCAGCCACTCTGCAGTCTCCCAGAAGAGAGACAAGACAGAAAAGAAAGAAAAGACTCCCTCGCCTCCCATGTCAGAAAAAAAAAGAAAAAAAAAAAGCCTGATTAATCAGTCAAGCCACATGAAAACTTTGCTTGTTATTGTTGCGGCTTGATTTATTGAAGGCCTGGATCTGGCTCAAGCATCCCCCCTTTTTTCTCTCCTCTCTTCCTTCTTACCCTCCCTGCCTTTTTTTCTACCTAAATAAGTGCCCACCCCCCACGTCTCTTCCCTTTGTCTCTCATCTGGTTTTCTGTTTTTGTTAAAGGACAGTTGATTAATGGTGCCACAGACAAAGCCCCCAGTCTGCTCTCAGGCCGGACTCAGATAGGGCTTCGCTCTAGGTAAACCAAAACACATGTGCTCTGGACAGCCACTGGGAACCCCTGAGGAGAGAGAGAGAGGGAGAGAGAGAGAGAGAGAGAGAGGGACAGTAGTCGCTGATGTATTATATACAGTGATATAGGACCCTTCCTGCACTGGAAAATGTGCAGCAAAAGGAATAAGACGAAGGGTGAAAGACTTGTGTGTAATGTACAGTGACGGGCCGACGTGCTCAGGGTGTGTCCGTAACTAATGTTGAGTTGCACCATGGTAGCCTTTATGCGTTAAAGTATGAAGTTATCCTTCTGCTCAGGCTCAGCTTCACCTCTCACGGTGTGCAATTGCACATATTTACTGATTTTAATGTAGCGAAGAGACATTTCAACACCTGAGTATTGTTTCTTGCCTGCGAGCTCCTCAGGAATGAGCCCAGTGCCATCGAGAGTCTTGTAGGAGAGAATTGCCTTCTTCAGTGATAACGGAGCATATAATTCCTGTGACTGCATTGAGAGCTTTATTGTCAATTGTCTTCATAATAGCAGGGCTTGCCACTCATGTCATACTTTATCGCTACACACTCCGGTGTTTGTGGACATTTGTGTATTTATGTTTGTATGCAGCGTGGTCTAATTGGCTGTGCTTGCTGCCTAAGGTAAACATGTCTTCTTAGGAATTATTACCTAGAGGATATATTGGTCAATAACAATTATGTGTTCGGTTATACTTTATAGCACTGACCTACTGAACCATCCCACCTCCCCTGCAAAGCCCTGCCTCTAACTACAAGCCCATATAGAAAGAATACAATGTTTGATGTATGGGATTATAAATGGTGAACTGTCCCTTTTATAATGTCTTTTTGCTCTTAACTTGAGGGGATGTTTTCACCAAGCGGGAGCTATCGTCGCTGTCCGAAATACATTATGATATACGACGTTAGTGTCCAATGCATCTTAGCACTTGTATTTATTACCAGTAAGTGATCAAAGATAATTGAAGGAGTCATGTTCTTTACAATATGGGACCTTTTTAAAAGGATTACAAAGTGGGGGCTAGCTAGCGCTGTCATTTCTTTTGTCATTTGATGCATCATTTTAACATAAATAACAATCAGCTTTTGAACTGAAATGGAAATGCTCCTTTTCCCTCTCAACCTGCCTGTTGTTACCTAAACACCACCCAACCTGCAGGATTTGGGCCAAAGCATACAGGGATTAAAGGTTGTTTCGAAGGCAAAGAGATCCAAGAGGAGTCTAGCTGGTCCGCAAGGCCAGCGTCCAACAGTAACACCAGCAGCACTTTGCTAAATTGTGCACACCCAGAGGAAGGATGGAGCTCTACTGCCGAGCTTGTTGCAGTCATCCACAGCGTCTCACCCAGACGATAATATGTGCCCGCTAGCTTCCTGTCTTTCCCAGCTCACACGGGATGATCCCGAAGCCTTCCTCTGGGTCTATGAGGGATTAGCAGTGCGGACAGCCAGGCAGAGAGCAGTGACTGTAGCCCTGGAGCAACACCGCTACTGTGTACCAGCAAAAATATTCTCCATCTCCTCCACGCTGTCATCATTGCTCTGGATTTGTTGGGAGTCCCAGAAGAGAAGTGCCTGTTAAACTGGTGATGCAGGCACTTCCAGTACAGCTATGTATAAATGGAGGATGTTGGAGAGTTTGGTTGCCACTGTGTAAGCTGCAATTTTCACATAATACTAGTGGGTTCTGGTATTACATTGGGGAGGAGAAAACTACAGCATAAGCGTTCTCCTTTAGTTCATATCTGGGAATGTTTGACACAGATTGGCGTGATTTCACGAGGCAGATGAGAAAATGAACTGCAGACCGCTCACAATAGGCAGGGGGACGGATGTGGCCGTGTTCTTCTTTTAAAAGAAAAGGGGGCTTCGTTTCCTGCAGGCCTCGAGCAGTCGAGGAATCGGAAGTGCATTTTTTAACTTTCCCCTTTCAACACGTGAAGTATGGGCTGTACCATTAGGACTTAGGTTTCCTTCCATGTGCCATAAAGAACATCAGGAAAAAGGGGGAACATTGTGTCCCACGCTCCAGCTCCATGTGCAATAAACGTGTGGTCAGAAAGTCAGCTGAGTCTCTGTTGGTGGGTGAAATGTGTTGAAGTGTGCTACACATTTCCCTTTTTCTAGTTCTCCTTTTATTTGTAAAGCGCCGCACAGACGTCTTGATGTGCCGTACCCCTCCATTCAGACCCACATTTCAGTGTTGTTGATAGACTTTCAGCGTAGTGACTCCCCCGGGACCCGCAGGTGAGCTGTTAAATGGGTCTCCGATGAAATTTGTGTTTTTTTTTTGACAAATTGGAGCGTTAATCTCGTGTGTGATGTTAAATAGTTAGGGTTAGGGTTATATTCATGTGTCTTGAAAATGTATCAGAAAATTATACAAGTAAAATCCCTGAACATTATACAACTCAAATGTGATTCTAAGAAAATGAATTGAGTCCAAAATCCTGTGAAACTATTATCACAGACCGGAAACTTGACCAAGAAGTAAAAAGCTGTCCTCTGAAAGTCTGGTGATAAAATCCCCCCCCACCCCCCCCCACTGTGCACCTTCGGATTGCAAATGAGACTTGATAAAGAAAAGATCATTGCAATACAACCACATGCAATACGTATGTGCAATATATCTGTATGTGCAATATATCTCTTCTATTATTGTTATTACTGGCTGCTAGAGTATTACTCTCACTTGTTCACTTACTGTGTTATGTTAACCTGCCACCTACTTACCACGGTTGTTGTGTTTTCTTATACTTATCCATTTGTACTTAACCTTTTATTTTGTACTTATCCATTTGTACTTAACCTTTTATTTTGTACTTATCCATTTGTACTTAACCTTTTATCTGCACTGTCCCCTTTGCTGTTGTAGCGCTGTAAATTTCCCCGCTGTGGGACGAATAAAGGTTTTCTGATTCTGATCAGAGCAGATCAGCTGTTAGCGATGCAAAGCTAAACTTCTGAAAGGCGCCTCTGATTATCAGGGAATAAATAACGTCCCGTGCATGTGTGTCGTTGGTGACTTTAGTGCGTCCTGGCAGATTTGAAAGCGTCAGAGATGCAGGACGAGCACCTGTCAACATCGCTGCATTGTCATTGAGCAATGTCATTGGTGACAGAGGAGAGTCAAAGGTGTGCGGTGACTCAAAAGTTCAACACACAGCCCAGTGTAGGTGACATGTTGACACTATAACCTGCTGTGGGACTTAAGCACCGTAGTCCAAACAAGCACGGTTGTCTGCTCTGATCAGCACGGAGCCAAGTGGCTCATCTTCACTTCATTAGACCGAGCGCCTGTTAATAATTCATGCTCCACTGTGCCTGTCTGTCTGTATTCCTTGTGACTGGACATTTAAGCCTTTTTTCCCATTTTGGACTACAAAATTGACTCACTTAACCGCCCACACCCCACCCTGCAATGTGCACCTGCCTGGATGAGCAGATGATGCTGTAGCGCCAGAAGCAGAGGGAGAGCAGTTTTGGCATGTCTTTATTTTTATCTTTATTTTTTTGTTACTTAAAGGTGATGTGTACCCAGTACCCGATGTACTCTTTCTCCCTCCCTTCGTCCCGAGGGAGTGTCTTGTTCTCTTTATATTTTAGTGTTTTTTTTTTCTCCCTGCTCATCGTCTCTTGTTGCACTACGGTGTCAGATTTAGTTATGTATGCACCCCGTGTCTTTGATCCCCCCCCCCCCCCCCCCCCCCTGCACTCCTGTGTTGTGTACATTGCATAACCACCCGCTGCTAGGCCTCGCAATGTACCTCAACTCCCTCTCTCACACGGTCTCATTCCTCTTTTTCTGACACCCCCCCATCTTCCTCTCGCTTCTTTGGCAGCAATCCAGGCCATCACTCTCTTACCCCCCCCTCTGTCCCCCCTTCCGTTCCTCCAATCCCAAACCTTCAAAAAGTTGGAGCAGTTGGTCTTCTTGCCTCTCTTACTCTCCCCGTCTATTTGTCTTTTTCTTACTCCCTTCCTGCTATCGCTGTTCCACTTCTTTCCCCTTGCTCTTCCTTTATTTCTCATCCTTTCTCTCCTCCCTCTCCTCATCTCCCTCTCCCTGCCTCCTGCTCTCCATTCTCCCAGTGGTCTCATTAGGTGTGAAGGAGGCTGCCTGGTGAGTATGTGTGTGTGTGTGTATGTGTGTGTGTGTGTGTGTGGGTTTTCTCTTAGGCAAAGTCTCACTTGACTGAGCATGCCACTTGCACTAGCGGGGGCCTGGGCTCCATTATTACCACAAAGCTGTCACAAACAGTATATAAAGCAGCCTCCTGTTGCTGAGTTGTGGGTGAACACAAGGCACTCTCTTAACAATAGTAGCCAGCACTGTTCTGCTTTTCCTGCACTGCACTGTTGCCATGGTTGTAGGAATCAATGTGCACCTACACGGCTATAGAAAATCTGAAGAGAAATAGGTGCAAACACGTAGGTATCATTTCTGCATCGCATGCTGCTCCTGACACCGAAAACCACACACCGAACATCTGTCTCATCTCTAGAATGACACCGCACGTATGTGGTCCAACCTGTGGGATGTCTGCTGCCCCTCTGTCTTCTTTTCTACTGAGTGAGCGAGCGATCATGTGTGTGTGCGTGTGTGTGTGTGTGTCCACCACTGTTATGCTAGTGTCTAGTTACAGGGATGGGGCCGTGTGCAGGAATGGGCCCCCCTCTGCTGCCTCGCTGGCAGGCCTGACCCCGGCAGGTCAACGTCCATTACCGCATGAAACCTAAATGTCAAGCATGGCCCCCTGCTAAAGCCATTTGTCTTTCTCTGTGGATCAGTCGGCTTGGATACACATACAAGTACGCACGCAAACGCTCAACTGCTCTTGACATGCACAGTCCTGCTCCACAACCAGGAAGTGTCCCTTGTTTCTTTTATGATTTCCTGATGATGTGATTTGAATGCACATTTAGCATGTGTCTCTGCATCAAAGAATGAATGAATAGCAGCAGGGATCTCTGTGTTGTTATTGGTCTTCATACGTACCAGGAATTCATTTCAAGTTATCAGCGCTATTAATTGACTGACAGCATGGCTGAACTCAGCTGTTAGCCAACAGTTGTTTAACTTTAGCTTATCTGTCGGTGGACTGACCTTTCATGCTGATTATGGCCACAAAGTGAGTGGACGGACGCAGGAAGCAGCGTACTGTAGATGAGGGGCTCTTTCTCACTTCTTTTAGAGTAGAGTTTTCTCCGCTTTTGACGGTTTAAACCCAGAATGAGTAGCATTTACAAAAAAATATACATAGATAAACCCTCTCAATCATCACGGCAGACGTGTGAAGTGGAGTGTTTCTGCAGAGACTCTGCCCTCGGCCTGTATTTTCCTGTTTTCCAGATGCCAGATTGTAAGCATGCGTCCAATAGGAAGCTGCCCAAATGGCGGACGCTGAACGCAAATATGGAAAGGCAAAGCGGCAAGCGTACAAAGCGGGTTCTAAAACAAGAGTTAATCTGGGGTCACCCTGACCCTCACTGCGGTCAGGAGGGCGTGCGCGTCGAGCCGCGGAGGGGCCACCTTTTTGAAGGTTGCGTTTACGTACTGCGCACGACGAATCCTACTCATTCTGCCATTTAACGTGTCAGAGTGCAGAAAACTTCGCCAAAGTGAAAGAAGTAGGTGAAGCATGAAGGAGAAAAAAGACGGATTCCTTTCAACACGAGCTCGCTGCTTGGCTTTTGATGTAACCATTTTGTTGCAAGGTCATGTCACGCTCATTCATTATTCAAACGTTTGCTATCTCGGAGGTGATAAGTGTGGAAAACATCGTGGAAAAGCCGAACGCCGCCTCATTTTCTCCCTCTCATCTCATGCATTAGGTGCTTTTTCAGTTCTCTCTCCGCCAGTCAATGTGGAAAAAAGCATTTTTCCTCCTGTGTTAAACAACCTCGATCTCTCTCTCTCTGTATACAGTGATGAGCTCTAACAGCCATTATCAGAGAGCACGCCGGCCAACTCCATCACTTGTTCCCCACATTACTGAGCAACAGCAATCCATTTTAACAGATAAAGGACACAGAGGCGCCGGAGTGTGTGTTATGAATGCTGCAGTGAATGTACGTACACGCACGCACACACACACGTACATCAACACACGACTTGTTTACAGGAAGCTGTCAGCCATGTGTCCTTATGATAAATAAACAGGGAAGCGTCCCCTTTTTAATGATGGCATATACAGGCCTGCACGCTGCATATTGACGGAAAGATTGAAAGTGTTCTCGAGGGCCTTTCCAACATGACGTATGGCTCTCGCTTTGTATTTTTCTCTCCTGCCCATCAGTTTTACTCCCCCCCCCCCCCCCACCCCCCCCCCCAACCCATCTCAGCTCTCCTTTTATTTATCTTAGACAGCGGCTTGTGCATTGGGTTTGTAGACGTCAGAAATGCCATAAACACATTTATCAAGGGCCGCTGCCAATAGGGAAAACATCAGGAGTATGAATGAGAAGAGCGTGATAATAAACACAGAGAGAATCGCATAACAATGAGAAAAGATTAAAAAAAAAAAAAAAAAAAAAAGCGAAGTGACTTCCTTGGATAGAGCAGAGGACATCCACAAAGCAGAGTGTCAGTAGGAAACAGGTCGCTTCAACAACCTGGAGCAGAGCAGCTCATTGGCTGCTGGCAGTGGCAGCTCAGGATAGCACAACAACTATAATGCCACCTGCATTAGCAGTCTGCCCGCGCAGCGTGGAAGATGCCGTGCTCCTCCTCGCTTTGATAAATGTTTCATTGTTTATGCTGTCTCCGTCTCTCTTTCTTCTCTCTCTTCTCTCTCTTCTCTCCGTCCTACATGCACAGCGGTGAGTGTGTTCAGAGACCAGCAAGCTTTTTCACCGAGTGTTGTTTCAGTGTTAGTCAAGCGTTTGATGTCTGTCTCAATTGTTGTTCATCGGCCTCCCTGGGCCGAGATCACAGGCAGTATTTATTAATTTGCAGGTTCAGACTCTCAGCTGAGGGACTGCTACCAGCAGGTCCTCCACATGCCTTTCTCTTTTTTCTTTTCTTTTTTTTTTTTATGTTCTCTACTTAAACACTATATGCTGCCCCCCTTTTTTTGACTATTAGCAATTGACCTACTTTATGAATCTAAACTTAGCTGCACTCAACCCAAGGCAAAGGAGTGAGTTGGTGGTTGTGCTTGTTGAGGGGGGGGGGGGGTCAGAGTGTTATCTGTGCTCCACAAAGACACCGGGTTAATTGATACATGCAGGTGTCAACATGCTGATTGCTCGCATTTTTGCCTCGTTGGCTTTTTTTTAACTGCTATTTAACCCCATTATCTGATTAGTTGTATGTATGGAGGGTTCGGGATCATTTGTGTGTCTGTGTGTGTGTGTCTGTAAGTCCTATAGTTGCCTCACAAAGATGAAGAGCTCTCTCTTTACCTAAGGGGGTTGTGGTTTGACAGTACTGTAGCGCCCCCCCCCCCCCCCCCTGTTTCTTTTGAACCCCCCCCCCCCTCCCGCCGCACCCACCATCCCCCATTGCTGATAAATGCGTTTTTCTTAAAGGAAAGAGGTGGTTGGTTGAGAGGAGTCTCTTTTAATGTAGCGTGTGTGTGTGTGTGTGTGTGTGTGTGTGTGTGTGTGTGTGTGTGTGTGTGTGTGTGTGTGTGTGTGTGTGTGTGTGTGTGTGTGTGTGTGTGTGTGTGTGTGTGTGTGTGTGTGCCTTGCTAATGCACTGCAGGGCCGTGCAGCGGGGCTACAGGCAGGCAGACTCGGAGGCAGGCCCGCAACCTCGACCCCAGCATCATTTGTTTGGACGAGGGCCGTCAGCGCCTGTCGCGCGGCCCATGATGAAGTGTCAGTCGGTAATTGTCCCCGCGAAGCATCCACATCTCAGGGGGTGATGGGGGAGGGAGGGAGGATGGGGGAGGCAGGGAGCTGACAGAGAGAGAAATGACACCCTGGGCTCCTCCTATTCTCTCTCTCTCTCTCTCTCTGTCCTTTTCACTCCCCCTTTTCTTTCTAGTTTTTCTCCCCCGTCTTCCTACAGCTGCACCTCATGTGAAGGTCTGCTGTGTGCCTGGCTCAGACCAGTGGCTCCCATGGAGTTTCAGCTGGGGCCGAGTGGCAACATAATGTGTGTTTCTCCTCACTGTACGTGTGTGTGTTAGTAAAAACTAGTTTTTTATTCTTGTGTAGCATGAAGGGACTACAGCTTGCATTTCGTTGTGCAGCCTAGTCATGTAGAATGACAATAAATCAACCTTGAGCCTTGTATGAAGCTGCTCAAAATGCCCCTGCACATTATCCACAGTGTGTATGTTTTAACATTATGTATTTTCCTTCCTCTATTATCCATCAACCACTCCTCCTCCTCGTTCAGTCCGCCATTTTCTTTTCCCATACTCACCACATCCTAATTAGCTCGTGTACCTTGTACTTAAAATGGGCTATTTATTTTGCTAAGCGTCGTCTTGAAACCTCTTTGGTTAAAACAGTGGCTGCCTCTGCTTGCCTGATCATCTTGATAATACATATATATTTTTCAGCCCTGGTCGTTTTGGTAATTAGATTTAGCACGGAGCTTATATTGATCAAACGATATCTCTATGTAATGAAAAGCTTTTACAGGACCCACAGCAGCTATTTATAGTGCGATCCATAATAAGTTGCCGTACGGCGGGCGGGCCCTAATGCACATCACGCAGGCTCCTGTGCATAAATCGCCAGCGGAGGTATGAAGTCAGAGCCCAATATAAGTGGCTCCATGATGGAGGAGTGGAGGGGTCAAAAAGACAGATAAAAGGGGAGAAAAGAGAGATGGAGTAGAGGGAGACATTAAAGAACAGACAAAGGATCAGGTGAATGAGGGAAGAAGAGGGGGGAAATATAAAAAAAAAACCAGCGTGGAGGAGAGAGGATCCAACATGGAGAAGATGAATACTGAAAGGTGGGCAGGGCAGGAAATGGAGATGGAGATGGCGGAGCAGCCAAGAGCGACGAGGATATGAAGGAAACCACCTTGAGATATAAGTCCTATATTCCCAGTTTCCTCATTCCTCCATAACACCCCCCCCCCCACTATCACTATCACCACTATGATGGGATGAAAATTGTAATGCATGCCAGATCAACGATAGGGGTTACTTATAGAGGAGCGAGGGGAAGTGAGGGAGGAAGAATGAATTCAAGAACAAAGACCAGGAAAGCGTGTTTCTGAAGGAAGCGGGATTGAAGGATGAAATATGGGAAGGAAGCAAGAGTAGAAGAGTAAACAAATATGTAAAATAAAAGACCAGAAGACTATTATTTTGGCGTGTGTCTCCCTATGACACCCTGAGGACAGCAGGTGAATTAGGAGGAGGCAGATGGGACGCCTCCATGTCCCTGTCCCACTGTCTGTCTGTCTGTTGGTTGGCTGCAGGTGGAACACAGCCTGCCACTCCTGCTGTCTAAATGAGGAGCCCCTCTCCTCTCTCTGTCTCACACACACACACACACACACACACACACGCACACTTACTGTCTCTCTCTTTCTCCTTCTCTTTAATGGGGCACTGGCCCGGGGCGCAGAACCAGCTCCCTCCGGAGCAACACACACACAGCGTGCACACACACTGATCATACATTACAGACACTCCTGGATGCCCTTGCACATGGTGTGATACGCACACATGCACAGAAAAGGAGAAGAAAGGGAAACCACAGCTCCCCAAATTCTGCCCCAGTCTGTGAGATGATGGATCTGGTTGGTGATTAGTTAGTTGAGGAGGGAGGCACACTGCTTAGGCCCTTTAATGGGCCATAATTTGGAAGATAACTGTATTGTCCTATCTCTCTTGACATTTAAATCTAATCATACCCTGCTGGTTAGCACTGTGGTCCAAGACGAGGGAGCCTGGGAGGGATGAAAGGCTGCGAGAAGGATCGGCCCATAGTGGATCATGCATCCCTGTGGGCTGAGGCTAAGCAATTAGAAAACAAGGCCCAGGCACACGTATTCCTTTTCTATTTATTTTTTGTTCAACTGACGATCAGTTTGCAGAGCCTTAGCTTCAGTAACAGAATAGCATAGAGAGTCACTCCCCATACACACACATATGCCCACATACACACACTAGGGAGTCACTCCAAGGCCTCTCCTCTGCTCCTTATTACCACAGATGAGATGCTCAGTTTGATTAACACTTCTCTTTCATCCTCTTCATTAGCGGAGGAAAGCCACTGCAGCAGCCGCGGCCCGTAAAAAGAGGGCATGAATTAGAATCCACTTATTCCATAGACTGCCACTAATTCCACACAATGGCGGTTAATGGTGGGAAGTAATAGGAAAAGGGTGTTTCTAATTGTTTCTTTGGACGGTGCGGTGCACACGGGACCAGCTGTTTCTGTACAGCAAAGCAGGCCATTTAAAGAGCCTGAACAAAGGCCAGCGCCGCCGTTGGAGGGTCCGCACAACTCCGTTCGATAGAGCTCACGAGCAATAAATGCGCGTGTAGACGAGCCAATTTCCTCTGGCGAAACATCTTGCCGAGCGGAGGAGCTGGGCCCCAGTCAATGAGAACCACCTGGTGCTGAGGGAAGTGATTAGGGTTGGCACCACAGCGAGCGAAGAGCTGTTTTGTTAAGGAGGATTGAGATGCGGAGAGGGGGCTCACCCGAGTTTGGTTTGTTGGAGAAATATTGACGTTAGGTTTTTTTGTCAAAGTGAGATCTGAGGCAAAATGTTGTTTTGTTGCTGCTCAATTAGAGGGAATTATTTTGGTTACGCCATGTGTTTTGGGTTTTGACGCTGGTGCTGATTGCAGAGCGGGTTGGAGCGTGGGACGCGCCACAACAGTGGGGTTGTGGGTACAGCTCCCACACAGACTACACACACACCGGCTTAGAAGTCAAAAATAGTTCAGAGAGTGGCTAACCATGGAGAGGATGAACGCTTTGTCTGCTGCATCAATGGGAATTTTGTGGAAACCACA
>CALSCE010000091.1:16916090-16928994 GCA_943593645.1 Bovichtus variegatus
CACACACACACACACACACACACATGCAGCTTTATCCATGTATGCCTGCTATTTAGCTCACATAGCTACTGTAGGAGCATATAGGTTTCATTTTCACTCACACCATCAACTGAAGGACAGATGACTACACACACACGCAAGCACGCACACACACACACACACGCACACGCATGCACGTTGTGTGTGTTTGCAGCCTATCCAGACACAATGGACATTAGTGGCTCAGCTTGCCGTCAGACAGAAGGGGAAGTGATGCAGAGCAGAGGGGGGACGGATGAAAAATGGAAGTTATCCTCTTACTACCTCTCTCTTGTCATCTTCCTCCTCTCCTCCTCCCCTTCTTTCTTTCTTTCTTTCTTTCTTACTTTGTTGTTCTCTCTTCCTTTCTGTCTTCTCTCTCTCCCTCCCTCTCTCCCTTCCCTATCTGTCTCTTGTTTGGAGGACACCGGCAGATGTCGGCTCGTCCCTCGAGGTGAGCGGGGCTTGTGCTGCCATCTCTTTCCTCCTTATCACAGCGACGTCTCCCACACAGGACGCAGGCAAATCATGAATCAAGCGCACAGGCCATGCAGAAGACATCGGTTGTGAGGTGTAGAAAGAAAAAAAAGAAAAAAAAGAGAGTTGTGTCCCAGTAAATCACTTGCATTGTGAGTGTTGTACACAGACACATACACACGCTGCAGCCATTCTGTATCTGAGGCTGTTCTGCTGTGAATACAGGCAGAGCAGTTGGTTGCTCGTAACACGGTTAGGGCCTACATCATTTGTCTGGACATGACCATTACCCAAGCCAATTACTGGCTGGTGTACAGGCGACTCGCCAACAACCTAATGTTTTCCCGTCATGCCTGCCCCCCCCCCCCCCCACACCCCCCCAAACCCCCCCCCTTAAAAACACACACACACACACACAAGCAGAACGATTGGGTGAGGGGGGAAATAGATAGAGAGGAAGGATGGAGGGCCTGGGGCAACACCCTCACCCCACCCGACTGACTGACTGATACAGCTAATAAACTTTCATTTAAGCTAATGTTCCCCTTTTTTTCTTCTTCTCTTTTCTCCCCCCTCCATTCCTCTCTCTCTCTCTCTCTCTCTCTCTCTCTCCTTCCTTACCTTTTTTTTTTTTCCCTCTTTGCTCCCTATTTTCCACTCTCCATCTCCCTCTCTATTTTTACGCCTGTGCTCCAGAAGAAGGGCTCGTCCCAGCAATCGATGCGGGCAGTCCACCAGCCGGAAGCCCAGTTGGCCGAACAGCACACCACTCAATCAGTCTGAACAGCAACACAAAGGGGCTGCTGGCGAGCACCAGAGGTAGACACACTCTCTGTACACAGCAGTAGATCCTGGACTGAACTCATTTCATAAATCATCTCCACACCGTGCAACAGCAGCAAATGCGATTCACTCGGTTTTATATATCAAAACAAAGCCGACCGTATGAGCAACAACGCATCAAACTCATCTTTAAAATAGCACGGACAGGACGGAGTGCTTTGCCTCTCGTGTCCTCGCCACTGCCAGCCCGTTTATCTTTGAATACTCTAGGTGCTGTGCTCATTAAACTTTCAGACAAAGCAACTACTGTGTTTCTCTTATATTTATAGCAGCTCAACGGGCTTTGTCTACAACCACATTTGGCTCAGTGTAAACATGTGTGGTTTCCCCTGCGCTGGTGTTGACAGTGGACATGCTCTGTACGACCACATCACCGTTTTGCTTGTGTGCAGCAGATGCAATTTGTCTGTTTGTCTGTGAAGTGACTGAATTCTAGGATTTGCGTGGCGTTTTATTGCATTGTGTATCTTTGCCTGTCACGATGTGACGCCTGTGTGCACGCTCACATGTGCTGTGTTCTCAGTAAATCTGTTTTTAAGTGTGTGGTGGAGATGGGTTTCTGCTCTTTGTTGCAATATCAACTGATCAGGGAGAGGCGTGCATTTCTTTCTTTGTAACTTTTGAAACTTGGTTTTCTTTCGACATTCAATACCGACAATACAAGTTAGCAACAGTATGGAGCTAAATACGGGTCAAAGGTTTTGATCATTTGAAGAAAAAAATTTCAAACTGAAAGTTCAAGTTTTGATCTTGAAGTTTGAAAAATACAATAATATCTTCAAACTAAAAATAAGTGTATGAAATGTTTTTTTTTTCAGGTTGAATTTTATTTTTGATTCAGTTCTGTCATTCTTTGGAATAAATTATTTATTTTCATTTTTCTCTTTCACATATTTTTTCGATATTTGAGTTCTTGTCGTTTTCATTTGCAGATTTGTATGTTTTTAGTTTTACATTTCTTTTTCTTTCTTTTTTTCGGTTTCAGATCTTTTTTTCACTTTCAGATCGTATTTTTTTGGGTTTCAGACTTTTGGCCCTGATTGGGCGTTGAAATGTGAATGAGAGCAGAAATGAAGACTCATGTTGCCTTCAGGAAATGTAGGCAGTAAAATAAAACTGACTGCAGTGACAAAGTTCTTGTAAGCAAGCTGTCGTAGACTGTGCTCGCTACCAATAGCAGTTTAAGAGCAATAAACGATGACAGATTTGTGCAGTTCTACAGCCACACTCGGATTGATGTTTCCCACTTCCACATACCACTGTGGACGTAGCGTAGTATTCGCTTGGTGCCTGCGCTCCACCAGGACAACCTCACCACGACACAGCCTCTCAGCTGAGCACACACAGTAGTTGAAGCCACGCCCCCCACGCCAAAACCCAGAAGACTGAAACCGAAAAAAATAAGATCTGAATCTAAACACATAAAATCTGCAAATGAAAAACACAAGAACTCAAATATCAAAATATATGAAAGTGAAAAATGAAAATAAATAATTTATTACAACGAATTACAGAACTGAATCAAAAATAATATTCAACCTGAAAAAACATTTCATACACTTTTAGTTTGAAAACATTATTGTATTTTTCAAACTTTTGGCCCAGATTCAGCTCCATAGAACAGTATTTTAAAATCATATTTAGAAATTATAGTTTTTGTTCAAAGCTTTGCCGTATTTGTCCCAAAAGTGAAGAGTAGTTGTTAGGGCTGCCATTAACGACTCCATGCTTGATAGGAAATTGTAAAATCATAATTTCCCAGACCCCAAAGTCATTTCTTCAAGTGAGTTGTTTTGCTCGATCACCAAAGCCCAAAGCTACTCAATTCACAATAATGTATAACAGAGAAATTCAAAAACATAGAAGGGAAACCTCAGCTCCCGAGCCCCCTGGCTGCACAATTACACCAATGTTCCCCTAATATCTTAATGTGCTTACTGTAATTATAATGTGCAACAGTATTTATAGACACTGGACACTGGTCATTTTATCTGGTGTAACACCTTAATTAAAGGCTAAACTGGGTCATTTTAAAGTTCAACATTTTTGGTCAAAAGAGGAGCTTAAACACAATTAACATAGATTTCCCACCTTAATCCGATAATAATTGGTTCCTCGAGACCTGCCTGTTTTAAAAAGTACTATGAGCGCCTAAACAACAACATCCTGAGCCTCGCTAATTCAAATCATCTCTTCATGTGCCACAAGTCAGGATCCATTAAAACAGATTAGGCCTCAACGGACAGTAATCCGCGGCAAATCAGGGTCATCAGATGGCATGGACCGTCTGAGGAGAAATCCCTCTGCACATGCTCTCTCAGCACAAGGACAGCAGAGGCGTGTTGTCAGGGAGCGAGTGGCCTCGGAGTAGCTGTTAAGTACACTATCTGGCTCGCTCCTGTCACAGACCTTTGGTAGCTTTTGATATGTGAAAGGAGAGTGTTTTGATCTGTTGAGTGCACAAAAGCCTGAAGTAGAATTGTCTCGTTTCCCTCCTTTCTCCACTGAACTACACGTACCGGCTCCATGTGCTCTTTTTCTCTCCCAGTCTCAAAATTGCTTTTGATGCTTAAAGTGAGCAAAGAGAAGTGTCACCCGAAAGAGGGGGCGAGAAACCTCCTGGGTGTGAATCGATGTGTGGGTTTTGTGTACAGTATTCCTAAAATCCAGATGTCTTCCCTGCAACCTGCATGTTTAGCTGAGCCGTGAATCCGTAAGAATGCAAACCTGCTCATCCTTCCGAAGGTGCAGGGGGCCCTCTGTGCTCCGGAGGTGTGGTACAGTAGGCCAGGCAGACAGTCTTAGTATTTTATTTTAATAAGACTGGCAATAACAATAAATCCTACAGGCTAATCATGCACTCGCCACTCTTCTTCTGTCCCAACCAAACCCAGAGCGATGCAGCATTACCTTGCTGCCGCCTTCAATTACGCCATTCATCATGCGTCTTATCTGGCTGCGGTTTGATTGAGTGTGCAATGGGTGGCGTTCGCAAAACCCCGCATTCTCCACACCGGTGTCTGTGTGTGAGAGTGTGTGTGTGTGTGTGTGTGTGTGTTGGAGGTGTTGACAGGAATGGAAAACTGCATTTGGGGGGATGTGGCAGAGGGTGTATATGGGATGCATTGGGATGAATGAGTGTGTGAGGCTGAAATGCAGCGAGTGTGTGCGTGTGCGTGTGCGTGTGCGTGTGCGCGTGTGTGTGTGTGTGTGTGTGTGTGTGCACGGCAGATCTACAGGAGTGTATAAATCAAACCAGATGATCGTCCCCCACTCTGATCCCCTCCGTCTCAGCAAGCACATTTCTCTTTTTCCCCCTCCTACTGTCCCTGCACTTCCTTCCTTCCCTACTTCCCCCTTTTTCTCCCACCTCCTCCCCTTCTTCTTCTTCTTCTCTGGAACAGATTTGTCTGGGGGCCCCTGTCTAATCTCCAGCAGTGCCGGGTGTTGGGAGACGGGCGACAAATTTTAATAAGCAACTGGGCGCTGTAATTTAGCGGCCTGGGAGGGAGATTAGGCTGATTGATGCTGGGCTCGTCTAATGGTCCAGCCTACGGCTCCCGGCCCAAATTGGTGGTAATGAAAGTTTTGTGCAAATTGAGATGGAGGAAAATAAGGCATCCTCTCATCTTCCCTCACTCTCTCTATCTTCATTCAATCGTTGTATTCCTCTCTGTGTTTCTAGCTTCCTGTTCATTTCCTCCTCTGCTCTCTCAATCCCTTTGACAAGGTGTGTCTTTCCCTCCATCTCCGTCCGTCACATCCTCTCTCTTTCCTCCCCACTTTCGTTTATTTTTCGTTGTCTATTTCCCTTTCTCCCTCTCAGGCTCTTTCTTCATCTCTGTCTTCCTTTTTCACGTCCACCGCTCGCTCTGCCTCGTTACTAAAAATCGATTTGTCCCTCATCTGCTGTGTCTCTCTCTCGTTTATAGTTTTTCTGTGGCACTCGTGAGTCAGTTTCTGTCCCTATTTAACTCCATCTAGTAGGTTATTTACTTTTGCCCACACCCTCATTTGCCCCCTCCCTCCTCTTTCTTGGCCATGCCTGCAGGAGATTTATGTGTGTGTGTGTGTTTGTGTGCACATGGGTCGGGAGGTGTTGCTCCTGTGTTGTCAGGACAAATTGCATCTAGATCTACAGAGAGACGGTGCGACACCGCTGATGACTGTCTCTCTCTACCTCCACTCTTCTTTCCTTTTTGTATTTCACTCTTCCTCTGTCTGTTTCTCATTCGCTCTCTTAACCTTGCTTTTTTTTCTTCATCCCACCAAATCACTTTCAGCTGGCCTGCCACTCCAGCAGGCCCAGTCTGCCGTGCATTATTAGGCCGTGGAGGTTTCCAGGCCACTTTTCATGATGTGACGAATGCATGTCAGTGTGCAGCACCTCGTCCCATTAGCAAACTCTGCATTATTCCATGTATTTGTCAGAATTTCTGACAATATTACAAATTCCAGTAAGTTACACCGAGCAAATCCTTGCTCGGTTATTTTGCAGTTAGCTGACTGATGTTGGAATTTAAGTTTGTAAAATAAATGCATTGCTGCTCTCTGTTCCCGTAACAGCAGTTTGCATTGACTAAAACACAGCGTTTAAGTAAGAAGACATTGTATCACAAGCACTCAGCGGTAATACAAGACAGGACCGTATGTTACATTTCATATTCCAACTTTTATTAAAAATACCCTGACAATGGATGTAATTCGGTAAACTTGCAAGGGACTCCTGGCTCTCTCTGAGCTCAGCTTATGGTGTGTGTGCACATGAGCGTTTTGGCGCATCTATACAGTCACACATTTGCCACTTGAGTGGGTGTGTATGTGAGTAAGCCAGCTATCCAGCTCCCATTCACCCAACAACACAGCGACTGTCTCCCGGCACTTTTCAGTCCCTCTTTCTCTTAACTCCCACACAGCTCTCTACTCGTGCTATTTTTTTTTTTGTCATTTAAAAGACGATGGTGCAGAACTTGTCCTCCTCCTCTTTCGCTGCCACCTTGAGTTATTCACTGATATATCATTAATAGCTTCATTAGCATTTTTCTTCCTCTGAAGTGATTGTGTTCATAGTTCAAGCTGCAGCACGGATGCTCACATCATTAAACGAGCGAACATCCTGAATTGTCTCTATGACAAAAGCGTAGGTGGGTAGGAGGAGGTAATAACACCAATACACTTGGAGAGTGTCCAACATTAAGCGTGTACACGGTCCCCAAATGAGCTTTCACTCCTCTGTTCCCCCTCCAGGCCTCCTGTAAAGAGTGTTTCATAACTCGCATTGCACAACCACTGTCCTTTTGCAACATCCTGGACAAACGTGAACAAGAAGAGAATTTATTCCAAAAACCCAATCTGCACTCCAACCAAGGCTGGAGAGAAAACTAGCGAAGCGACTAGTTTAAATGCTCAACAGCAAAGATGCAGCAGTCGGGCAGCTCAGCCCGTAAATGAGTGGCAACCGCCTGTGAAGTTTATCTTGGCGAGAGGCGGCCCTCGTTGATTGCTCACCAAAGTCTGTGGTTGGGATCCCAGACAACACAATATAATCTTGCTTCTCGAGCCCCGACAACTGGCTAAATGCAGTGTGGTTGAAGAGCTGCTGTGGGTAATTTCAGATTGGATGTGGCCTCTCTCGACAGGAGCTGTTAAGGCTTTGTAAGGTTCACACTCGGCTGGCCAAAGTGGTTTGTCAGAGTTGATTGTTTATTTTTCTTGGGGGGGGGAGAGAGAGAGAGAGAGGGAGGTTTGTATGTATGAGATGGATGACGGAAACATGGAATGTGGCTTGGACTGTAAACTCTCGGGGATTCTTAGTTCCCGGTTTCTTTTTTAAAATTTTTTTTTTTTTTTTTTACAGTTGTAGCTTGTTTAAAATGTGCGGTGGTCAGGCGTGCAGTAATTTCGCCCTGTTCAGCATATTGCGCAAGTTTCTATGCAGGCCAACACGGCGAGCTGTTTCTTGGAGAGGCCATTTTAATAAATAAACCCTTGGGAAACCAAGAACAATGGATAATGCTTGGCTGCTCCCTCCACTATTTTCCCTCTTGCCTTTGCCTCACTGGATTTGATTTCAGCACAGTTTATTTGAAGTTTTTTTTTTTTTCAAGATATGGAATGATAAAAAAAAAAAAAAAAAAGATCCTTCTCCTGGTGATTATCTACCTCCTGTGATAGAGGCTAGTAGTGCAGGGGGCAATAATGCCAGAAAGCAAGAACGTATAAATAGCCTCTGTTTGCTGAATGCTCTCCTCCCACATCATAGTTTTACGGTGACTGATGCTGTGAGGTATTAAATGGGCTGACGGAGCTCTTTGATGTTCAAGTTCCCCTTCATATGATAGTGGGATATGCCTGATCGTGTGCGCAGCAGGAGAGGGGGGGGGGGGCTGTTTCCCCTGGCGGGTTGCGGAAATGGGCGGCGGGGGGGGGGGGGGGGGAAGAGGGGAGGGAAGGAGCAGGGCGAGGTGCTGATGGGAAAGAGACGAATGGCGTGCCAGTGTCAGAAGTGGTCATGTGCTGAGGAAAGAGTAGGAGAGAATGAGAGGGAGGATGGAAGGAGGGCTTGACTGATTAACCTGTTTACCTCCCTGAAAATGCTCCGGGCGCCATTCTGATTAAAGTTCAGTCTTTCATCTATCATCGCCACGGCCGGCTTGAACCTGAAGCTGCCGATACCAAACGGTGTCAAAACGGTCGAGCCTCCGACCTGAGCCACCACCACCACAGCGAAGCTAATGCTCCCGACCGGTGGCTTCATTTGCATCTCATCCTTCCTCGTCAGCTCTCGACGGCTCTTGGACCCACCTCCTCATGATTCTCTCGTCGTTCTCTGACTATTTCTACCGCTTTACGCTGAGTTTGTACGTCTCTCTTTATCTACTCTTCTCATTCTGCTCCTAAGCTTCTCGCTCCCAAGCCTCCAGTGACATGCTTTCCCAACTCAAGGCTTTTAGCACCTCCAGCATAATATGATTACACCCGTTTGGGGACGTGATATTGTCAACGGCTTTCTAAAAATATCCCTCCAGTCCAGTCGCAGCAGCACCGGCGCGCTGCGACTGGACTGTATGCAGCGACCGGCGAAGGCAGCGCTGCACACAATGTTCTGGCCACTCAAGCACACAATGTTAGCCCTTTAAAAGCTTTTTGCACCGTCATAGACACAGTGAGTGTGAGGACAGCCGGATGGGGGAAATGGAAGACAGGAGTTGGCAATTACGTTCGGCCATGGTCCACAGGGATGAGTGAAGGCGTACAGGTGCAGCGGAGATGCACGCCAAGAGACTGTCCTTCAAGAAAAACAGCATTGAGTTCAGAAAATGCACCAAATCATTGTGGTAATTATGAAGCCACAAAGTCAGTGATAGAGGAGGCCAGGGGCATTGGTGGGTGACTTTAACATGGGGGGCCACTGTTTGCAGATTCTTACAGAAAGTCAACATTGTCTTCTCTTAACCATGACCACCATTAATCCGTAATGTTAAACCAAGTGGATATATTATTGTAACCATGACGACAAAGGCCCCCCCAACCTTAAAAGTAGTCATTACATCCCAACCATGCTCTTTTCCTAACCCCCACCAAGTCATGTGTGTGCCTAAACCCCACCGAACCTTAACTATAGCCGTATCATATATGTATATATATATATATATATATATATATATATATCTTATCATAAAGCTGCTTTATTCTTCCAACAGGGATTTTGTAACGGTTTTGTTTATAGTTTAATTTGGAGTACTTGATGGTTTGGAATTCTTTTGTTTGCATTTCTAAAAGACTATAAATACCTCTTTTGAAAATCGTTAAAAAAAACACTATTTTAACATAACCCTTATTATGCTAGTGGAAGATATATTCTTTACATCAAAAGTGTTTATCCCTTTTGGGTACAACAGTAAAGAAATACAGTCCTGTTTTGATTTTTAACAAAGTTCACAACTTTACTTGTTAACCTCATTTCAGCATCCGGAGCTCACGTTAAAAGGGGGCAGAAGCAGTTGCACTTTCAATTTGCTGTCCATATAGGGGTATTGATTATTAAATGGTTTGTATCAATATTTTTGTTCCTTCTGAAACAAGAGCATTTCAGATTTTAGTGGAGGTTGCCCAATGATTTTGGTGTTGGCCAAGTTTTCCCATGGACAGCAGTGTACTTGTGAAACACAGGATCTCTTGTGAGCTCGTAGTGTTCAGGGCACAGGAGGAACACACACTTGTTGTCAAAAACATTCAAGTCAAAGCGTGCACTGTTGGGTTTGCTACCACCAGCTCCGTTGGACACCTTCGCTGATGTCCATCCTCCATCACAGAGACAGAAAATCTTGGCTTCGTCGATTTCAACGCGTTCTCCACAGCGTTGAGCTCCTTTGATCCTTCTTCTCCCCGCTTCTCTGCGATGGGTGGCAGAAAATGAGGTCATTGCTGTATTTGATCATGTTCTCACTCGTTCTCCCAGGGAGCCATTCCAACCATTTTATTTCTAAAAAAGCTTCATTGTTTTCCTGTCTCTTTCTCTCAGCCTCGCTCCCTTTATCTTCCACGTTCTGTCTTCTCCTCCTGCCAGTGAAAGTTGACTAAAAACACATGGACATCGGCCTGCCCAGTCATGCCTCAACACACGATCCTTGCTGTCAGTCAGGCCAAACAGCAAAGCACAACCAGCTTTCACTAAAGCTATGTGTCTTGCTCTGTGGTTCCAAAATGCCAAGTTCGACATTTGTTTGGCATATCAGCAGTTGTACTACATGGAATGGATTTGTTGAATTATTTTCCCATAGATACGAGTGGTAGGATGTTGTTTCAGGATGCTTGATACAATAAGTACGTCTTTTTTTTTTATTTTAACCTCCGTAAAGGAGGTTATGTTTTTGTCTCGGTTTGTCTGTTTGCACACTAACGGTGCACATGTGGCCGAAAAAAAATCAGAGAAGCTTGGATTACAATGCACACCGAGGGAGTGTGACGCCATTACTCCACTATATCTTCACATAGGAAATAGGTTTTTTGCCGCAATATTAATTAGGGGTGTAACAATCCATCGATCTGGATCAATATATCGATTCAATGATCAACAATGCAATATCGTCGATGCAAAGTGAAAACATCGATACGTATTATGATCTTTAAGATACGCCCTTATTTTGAAATTCTTTCTTAAAAAAAAAAAAAACGTGAGAAATGTGGAACTTTATAGTGAACAACAGTCTATTTTTATATTACATTTTTTTTATTGAAAAGAATAGATTGTTTTTCAAGAGCCCAGTAATAATATCAAATGTTATTTCAGTTGCTTTTTGTGAGTTGATATAAATGTAACTGATTTTGTGACAATATCGTATCGTTGTTCGAAGAATAGATATAATATTGTATGGTGACGAAACTTGTGATTTACACTAAATTGTAATGTTCTGAATGTTGTTATATATAACAACATTGCAAGATGGGGCATTTGGCCTTGGCGGAGCTCTGCAATCTCCGAATGCCCTTCTAGTTCATTTTTTATTATTTTATTTAATAGTTAAGTAGGAAGTATATATGTTGTTGTTTTTTTAACAGCGTACATGGTGTAATTCCGATTCGTTCTAGGATATGGTCGTCAAACATCAGGATTTTTCACTCTTTGTACATTTTTCTGTATCCATTTTGTCAAACTTACATTTACACACAAATGCAGCTTGGCGTTGTTCCATTCTGAGCTGATGAGGACATTTGTACGCGCTTGTGCACATCTGTGTACACAAAATAAGCTTAGGGAGTGCTATTATTGGTCTACATGGACCCTAACCCTCGGGGCAACAGGAAAGGCTTAGGTGATTTCACTTCGGCACAGACAGCCTATATGGTGTTACAGCAGCCTGTGATGGACTGATTTAATCCTACTGATGGTGCTCATAAGACACAGGAAGAAGGATAGACATGCGTGCGCGTGCACACACACACACAGAGCCACCCTTCAGTCATAGATTAGGGACATAACAGGAATTGTGTGCGTGTGTGTGCGTGCGTGTGTGTGTGTGTGTCTGTGTGTGTGAGAATAAGAGAGGTCAGCAGGGCTAACACAGTCCTCTGGCTGTTCTCAAGGTTAATGTGAGACTGACAGCGGCTGCTATTAGCGGCCTTCAGATGGTCTCCACCCCCCATATGCGGAGCTGATTCATCCCGGTGGCAGCAGTGCATTAAGATGTAACCGCTTCACTCCCAGGTGTCACTCACCCCTTTAGACAGGGCCCACATCATAATTTTACATTTCCTATTAACTCCTATTGTCTACGCTCAACCACGATGGTCCATTAAAGGGATAGGTGCTGCCGTTACCGCCTCGCTCTCACGTGCCACTCAACTCTTCCTATATGTCATTATTTCATGTCATCCCATTGTCTGTTAATTGAAATACCACAGACATTGTCTATATGGTCGATTAAAGGGACAGGAGCCTTGTTCCTAAGTGTCACCACTACTTTAGGTGCTAGCTCATTAATTTTCATAGTCTATGTCTGACTTACACATGCACAGAGAGGTGGGGCTGATGAGAGGGAAAAATACCATCAAGAAGAGATACACATGGCATGTTGAAGATCACCCAAACCATCCAAACCTCATTTACATTTTAATTCAAAGACATTAAGCAGATGCTTGTATCAAGTGCAGGTTGATGTTTAGTGTTTTGCTCAAGGACGCTTAGGTGAGGAGGCTGCTCAGCTAGATGAAAACAGCCATTTTCTGTTTTCATGGTTAATCGTCGCATTTTATTTTTTAGTTGCTATGGCGTCCCGGTGTAGTGTTCTTCGTGATTGCATTATATCTAATGACCAAAGTGGAAGCTAGCACAGATTGGCGAGCAGCTTTGTTGGAAAAGGCTGGGGGGGGAAACACATTGCAGTTGTAAAATGGAAGCAGAGAGCGAAGTTAAAAAGAACAGATACACCCAACACATGGCGGGGGGGGTCGTTTCCCATGCCTAAATGCATTGTTTAAGTAGATTATCATTGGGCATTCAAAGATAGTGAAAAATTCTGTGTAAAGTTTTCCTAGAAATGTAGCCAATTCTCAAAATAGCAGTACGAAGTATTTGAATGTTGTAAAGGATGTGTGTGTGTGTGCGTGCGTGTGTGTGCGTGCTGGGTCCATATGAAGAATGATGATGTTGTTGACTCACTGTCGGCTGGATGCCAATCAATCAATTAACCAATCAATAGTCATCTGGTGAGCACCTGAGGACACTGGGGAAAATCTCCCAGAATCACTCGAATCAATTACTTTTTCGTCTCAGCCACAGACTCACGCACATGCAGGTGCAAACACCACACACACACACACACACACACACACACACACACTTTCATTGATACATATTTATTCTTATGCAGGCTTACATGTTGAAGTCAATGCCTCCCCCTCTTTCACGTGCCCAAACGCACAGGCATCAGATTGCGGTGCCATGGGAAAAAGAAAAATGAGTAAATCTGTCTTTCCCCTCATTCCTCATATACCCCCACCCCCTTTCTCTCTCTCTGTCTCTCTCTCTCTCTGTCTCTCTCTCTCTCTCTCTGTCTCTCTCTCT